>JAMQGT020011983.1:0-88492 GCA_024447675.2 Pterophyllum scalare
AAAGGAGGCCCTACACCATACTAATAAATTATTGTGGTCTAAAACCAGGTGTTTCAGTTTCATTGTCCAACACCTGTATCCCTTCAGCAGAAAAGCTATACAGCAATTAGAGTATACAGCAAATAAAAGAATGAATAAAAATGTAATGTTTTCAATTTTAAATTTGAATTCTGAACATTATCTGCTCCAGAACAGCACGGGGGTAGGGGTCTCGCTTTACCTAAATTGCAGTGAAGAGTGAAAGCATGTCTCACAGAAACATGATAAGTCATATTTATAGGAAACACAAAAGGCTAAAATAAATTAGAACTGTAAAATAAAAACAACAATACATACAATATGCTGAAGCTGTGGTTTCCAAGACACAATATGCATATTGGGTGGAAATTTTCCTTTAAATACAGCACATCAATAGTAAAAAAAATTCTCTTCTTTTCATCCTGCAGTAAATAATAATGCATTCCTATTCACCATTCACTGGCTAAATTGTTTGTCTTGTTCTGGATGTCTCACCTAGGTTAGGGTCATATTCGGTGATGAAGCGTTTTGTGAGGAATTTGACTGTCAGTGCTGTAAAACAAGAACAAAGATATAAGACCATCTGTGGGAGTGACTGCAGAGCCTCAGGGGATGAGGGTCAGTCAGGGTCCTGAGAAAGCCACTGCTACAAAAACACTTTTAAGGTTAGAGGGAAAATCCTAAATAAAAGCCACACAGGGAATTATCAAACTGACTAGCGCATAAAAACACTTCCTCTCAAAAGTTCTGACTTATCTTAATACTTTTTAATGCTGCTTACTACTGAAAAATCATTCAAGAACATAATAACATTTTTTTTTAGTAAAACAGGAATAATTCATTTAGTGCACTAGAAATTTCCCGGTTTGTCTGGTGTTCATGCAGTCATGAAGTTGTGACTTAGTGATTTATAAACATAAGTTGCTAAAACGCTGTCAACAGAGGATAGTCATCTGGCTTTAGTAAAAATGGTGAATTTACAAGTACAAGCTAGGAAAGTTTAATAGTATATTGAATATAACCCTTTTCAGTCAGCCCAAAGTTTGAAACAGAGATTTAAAAGAAAGAGAAATTCTAAACAGTTGTTGCAGGGAAGGATTGAAAGTCAGACCTGATTTCCCAGAGCCCATCACACCGAGAAGCACCAAGTTACATTCAGTAGGATTACACATCTTCACTTTTCCAAACATCACCAATATGATTATCTTCAGATGGACTGTTATAGACGCTTGTTCCTGACAACTGCCGCTGCGTTCAGATGATACTAACAGGAAAAACACATCCATACAGGCATGCTAAATCTGGAAAAAAAATGCTTGTTTTTTTTTTTCTTCTTGCAGACAAAAATCCAAAGCTAAAAATATAAAGGCTATAAGATCCAGATTTCTGCTGTGGTCACAGTGTGTGTCTACTGCTCCTGGGAAAGCAGAAATGGTGTCGTGTGCAAATGATGCATTGACCTCTCCATTTTAGGAAAAAGACTTCAAACGGACCCCGTGAAAGCTGAACTGAACTGGATGAAAACACCACCAGATTCACTGAGCTGATGCTGTCTTCACATTGTGGAGCAGGATGTTTGTCTGATTTCACTCAAGAGAGGCCTCAGACCCCCGTCCTTTCATAAATACACTATATATTTGTAACTGTGTTTATTTTACCTCTATGCAGGGACGGTCCAAGCTTTTCTGAAGACCAAAGCAAATTCCTGCACCCCATCCTTATTCCCATTTTAAGGTAAACTATTCCACTAAAAATGGGTGCATTTCTGATCAGATTAGCAGCTTCCCTTTGATAAACCTTATTTATACCAATGTTGGGAAATTCCTATGTTACAGCAGCCAAATTATTAAACACAACCGACAAGAAATAGTTTAAATAAGTAGAATAAATGTATAATTCAATAACATAAAATACAATATGACTGTAAAAACTACACACAAGGATGGAGCTCAAATAAATACCATCCATTCATTCTTTTCCTCTTATCCTGTTCAGGGTAGTGGGGGGGATGGGGGGGGGTGGAGCCTGTCCCAGCTATCATAGGGTGAGAGGCAGGGTACACCCTGTATAGGTCGCCAGCCTGTCGCAGGGCCAAAACAGAGAGAGACAACCATGCATGCTCACATTCACACCTGTGGGCAATCACCAACTAATCTAGCTGCCCTAATGGCATGTCTTTGGCCTGTGGTGAAAAACCCATGCAAACACAGGTAGAACATGCAAACTCCACACAGAAAGGCCCAATAAAATAATATTAACTAGCTCCATACTGTCAGTTTTTTTTAAAAAAACTAAAAGAAATACAATTAAATTTAACTAAAAGTGTTAAATAAAATAATTCCTTCTATTTCGTGCCACTTGTCTTACTTGGGTTTGGATCATGGGGGCAGCAGCCTAAGCTGAGACACCCAGACCTCCCTCTTCCTGGCCACCTCCTCCAGCTCATCCAAGGGGATGCCAAGGCATTCCCAAGCCAGCCAAGACACATAATCTTTCCAGTGTATTCTGGGTCTGCCCTGGAACCTTCTTCTGATAGGACATGCCTGGAATGCCTCACATGGCAGGCCTCCAGAAGGCATCCTAGTCAGATGCCCAAACCTACTCTGAGCCCCTCCCAAATGACCAAGCTCCTCACTTTATATCTAATGAAGAGTCCAGTCACTTTTCACAAGAAGCCCATTTCTGCTGCTTGTATCTGCAATCTCATTCTTTCAATCACTACCCAGAGCTCATGGCCATGGATGAGGGTAGGAAGATAGATCAATTGGTAAATGGACAGCTTCACTTTCACTCAACTCTCTCTTCACCACAAAAGGCCGGTACAGCCATTCCATCCCATCTGTCAATCTCCCAAAACCCTCTCCCACTCGTGACCCTGACATTCTTAAACTTCTCCACTTGGGGCGTGGGCACTCCACTCCACCCTTTTCCGGTTGAGAGCCATGGTCTCAAATTTGGAGATGCTAATTCTCATCCACCCTGGTATCAACTGGAGGTCACTGCTTAACAAGGAAAAGAGAACCGCATCATCTGCAAAGAGCAGAGACATGATCCGAAATCCACCAAAGCAGAGACCTTCTGCCATAGAAATTCTAACCATAAAAGCTATGAACAGAATCAGTGTGCTGACTTACTGCCAGCAATAGGAGCCAAACTCTCACTATGGTTGTACAGGGACTGAATGGCCTGTAGCAATAGGCCATTCTTTACTCCTGGAGCACTGCCCACAGGATGGGCCTTCTCCAAGTCCACAAAACACATTTAGATTGGTTGGGCAAACTCCCACACTCCGCCACATAATCTTGAGAGGATAGGCTGGTCAGGTGTTCCACGGTCATGACAGAAATCATATAGCGTCTCCTAAATCTGAGGTTCAACTAATGGACAGACTCTCCTCTCCAGCACTGATCTTCCGTGAGAGGCTGAGAAGTGGGATCCATCAGAAACTGGAGCACAACCCCTCAGCCTCAACCGGTCATGGCAGATGGCTGCCCCTCCCTGAGCCTGGTTCTGCCGGAGGTTTCTTTCTGTTAAAAGAGAGTTTTTCCTTCCCACTGTCACCAAGTGCTTGCTCACAGGGGGTCATCTAATTGTTGGCCTTTCTCTTTATTATTTAGGGTCTTTACTTTACAATATAAAGCACTTTGAGGCAACTGTTTGTTATGATTTGGCACTATATAAATAAAATTGAATTGAATTATTTGGCGTATCCTGTGGACAGAGGTCAAAGAAATTGAACTGAATTGAATCAATCCTTGCTCTGGAAAAAAAAATGTGGCTTCAAATCGAATACTTTATTTTGCTTGATGTATATTTCATCAAGCAAGATTGTTCAGCTATTAAAAATTGTTTCGTGTCTTATTTCTGATTATTAGTGAATTTTTCAAAAATGCTTTTTCAAAAGCAAATTTGTTTAGTGAAAACAGGATGAAAAATCATCTTATATTTCCTCTTTGCCTTTCAGGGCTTGCAGCGGCATGTTGTCTGCATAAATACATTTATGAAATGGCTCACATGTGTTTCATTATGTCATTTTATTTCCTGATTTTAGCTTTTCTAATTCTTGCATTGGTAGCATTCTTATTCTTGCTTTGGCTGCTCTCTTTAGGGGCTGCCTCAGTGAATCTGCCTCCACCTGTCTCTCTCTCATGCACACACATGTATTGTCTTGCTTCTGTTGACTTTCTCTCCAGTGCACACCTCCACCTCTCCAGGCTCTCTTCCACCTGCTCCCTACTCTCACTACAAATCACAATGTCATCTGCAAACATCGTAATCTGGAGAGACTCCTGCCTGACCTCATCTATTAACCTCGGAAACTATCCCTGATGTTCTCTCACCCCCACCTTGAACCTATCTGTCATGACTACATCACACCTCACCACTGTCTCTCTGTCCTTATACATGTCCTGCACCACCCACACATACTTCTCTGCCACTCCTGACTTCCTCATGGTAGTTGTTCTCTTGCCACTCTATCATCTGTTTTCTCCAGATCCAATAAGACATGTGAAGCTCCTCCTGATTATTTCTGTACTTCTCGCAGCAAAGCAAACATCATAAATGTAGTGCTCTTTCTCAGCATTGAAGCCATACTGCTGCTCACTGATCATCACTTCTCTTCTTAACCTATCTTCCAAAACTTTCTTCATGATGTTATGATATTATATCTATATATCTATATCTATATCTATATCTATCTATATATATATATATATATATATATATATATATATATATATATATATATATATATATATATATATATATATATATATATATATATATATATATATATAGATAGATAGATAGATAGATAGATAGATAGATATGATGTCCAGGCTTTACGGAGGGCTTTTTTTTAATAGAGCAACAAACTCTTTTTCCAGACTAAATGAGCAGCTTCTAAATTAGTGAGACGCCATTCCCTCTCCAGCTTACGGGTTATCTGCTTTAAGCTGCGCGTTTGTGAATTATACCACGGAGTCAGGCACTTCTGAGGCCTTCTTGGGGCCTTCCTTTTCAGGGGAGCCACAGTATCCAATGTTGTACGCAGTGCGAGATAATCTACCTCACTGAGAGCAGAGTTTAAGTAGCTGCTCTGCACTGTGTTGGCACATGGCATTGAACAGCATATTGAAAGAGTTATATATGTAAACTTAGTTACAGCACTTTGAGAAAGACTTCTAGTGTAATAAAACTTATTCCCCACTGCTGTGTAATCCATTAAAGTAAATGTAAATGTTACTAAGAAATGATCAGACAGGAAGGGGCTTTCAGGGAATACTGTTAATTCTTCGGTCTGTATATGTCAGGACAAGATCCAGTGTATGATTAAAGTGGTGGGTGGGCTCATTTATATTTTGAGAGAAGCCAATCTTGATGATTTGGCAAAGATTTTACACTAAACACCTTTCTTGACCCAGCCCTCTCCATTTATCCAGGCTTGGGAATGGCACTAGAAGTTCACTGGTGTGTGGCCCCCTGTGACTGGGTTTCTTGCATTGTAGCACTAAAATTATTTAATCTCTATAGTTAAAGATATGTTTATTATCATAGTATCACAAGATAATGACAACTGACTAGAAATTTACTAATGATGTTTTATAGTTACCGATATTGATCTAATTGTGAAATTCTGAACAGAGGCTTACTTGCTGTATAGACCTGTAGCTTTACCTTTGTGCGCCATGCTGTGTTGGAACCATTTTGGAAAAGTACAAAGTTACCAGTACACGTCCTAAATACTAGAATAGGTCCTGCACTCAGATTGTCACTGACGGCTGATATGCATAATATGTGACCCAGATGAAAAGCCTATTGTTGTAGTGTGTTTGCTTATGATGGTCAAGGACAAACCTTCAGCTGTTCCAAAACTGTCAGACACAAATGAAGGGTGAATCATCAGCACATTTACAGCTACCATGCCTTTATCCAGCTCCTCTTTCTGCTCTGGCTGCATGTCCTCATAATGCACTTGAACTGTGTCACACCTTCAGCTGCTATGTATAGAGTCTGTTCTCAGAGCTCTGCAAACAAATAGTGAATACGCTGTCAGAGACCATCCACTCTGGATCGGAGGCATCCACTCAAACTTGGGGTAAATCACAGTTTATGTGTTATAGTTTGGTGCAATTCAAACCTATCTTGGCGTTAGCTCACAGTTTAACTGGAGATGTAATGAAGATCGATGGAAGGGAGTTGATGGAGTCCAGCAGCTGCCCACACTTGAGCCAACATTCAGGACAATGTAAGGCAGCAGACAGCCTGAGGGTCAGCATTAACAACAGCGTTTTCACTGTGGATAAAACTATTGTAGCTGATAACTGTGACTACTTCAGAGCACTGTTCCAATCAGGAATGAGAGAGTCTAGACAAGAGGAGGTCCAGCTGAAATGTGTGGGAGATCTAGGATTTCTAGTTCTGCTGCAGGTGCTGGATGGGGAGCGACCTATGCTCAACAGTGACCAGATCGTTGAAGCGATTGAGTGCACAGCTTTTCTCCAGGTGCCAGCTCTCACCAAGCATTTGATCAATATTGTAAATTCTGAAAACTGCTTGCTTATTGTCCACACAGCTGCAACCTATGGAGTGTGGGAGTTGTTCCACAGGGCAGCCTTATTCATAAGAGACATATACACTGACCTTGGGGAGGATGTTCACACCTTACCCAGCAAGCTGGTAGAATACATAAAGTCTCTTCTCCCCAGTAGCTACATGGCAGTGTGCAGTCACTCTCCATCCACTGAGCTGCTGCAAGATGTCCAGAGGACAGTGTGCTATCTAGATGAAGAGCACAAAGAGTGGAGGGTCCTCACACACCTTCCTGTGAGCACCAGCACCACCATGGCAGGTGTGGCAGTGCTTGACAACAAACTATACATCATCGGAGGGGTGCATGATGTAAGTAAAAAGGTAGTGGAGACAGGATTCTGCTACAACCCTGTGACCAATTCATGGTCCGTCATCTGTGGGCCTCAGCAGCAACGCTACAACCTCTCTCTGATAGGTCATGAAGGATGCCTGTATGCTGTAGGAGGGGAGTACAACATGAAGGCTTTGTCATCAGTGGAGCGATATGGCCTATCTGATCAGAAATGGAGTTTTGTTTCCTCCCTCCCGTGCCCTGCAGCCTCAGTGGTGTACACCGTAGCCATGAGCAGGATCTTTATCTGTCTCTGGAAAGGGAAAGGAGCCACAGACATACATGAGTACGTACCTGAACACAATCGGTGGAATCTGGTCACTACTCTCATCCGCCAGCACAGTTATGGTCTTCATATGGTGGCCTATAGGGATAATCTCTATGTGATGCGGAATGGACCACGTGAAGATTTCTTACAGTGTGTGATGGACTGTTACAATCTGACTTCAGGTCAGTGGGTGGTCATGTCCGGTCAGTACGGCAACAGCAAAGGTTCTCTGTTCACTGCGGTGGTCAGAGGAGACTCTGTGTTCACTCTCAGCAGACGCGTGACCACAGAGTATACCATAGAGGAGTACAAATGGAGACTGAGGTGTGAGACGAAAGGATTTGGCAGGATTGGATCCATATATACATTTCTGATGAGGCTGCCTAAAGCCACTGTCTCCCCTTTGGGAAACTGCCTGGGTCATACTCAGGACCAAAACCTCGGAGACCCAGATGTCTGTCCCAGACTCTCCCCAGGATGCTCTCAGAACCTTTAAAAGCTCCTGCTCTTTAAATCATCATTCTAGTTTATATTTTTATTGGCCCTCATTTATTAATATGTGCACCGAAATGTTCTTACCTTTCACAAAAAGCAAATGTGTACTCAAAATTGCCGTCTGATTTAAACATGCAAACAGGCCTATTTTGTTCTTAATCATGCGTATGTTAGTAAATTAGAATCACTCTGAACCAACAGGCTTGTACAATCTGCATATAATCTGCATACTTTCTGCATACTGCTTTGCATAAGGGCAAGGCAATATGCAAGCACCATATATAAGGAAACAAATTTTTCTCTAGGTAAAGCAGAGAAACCTGTGGTGACTTTGCAAATGAGAAGTCTGCACTACTAAGGCAGGAAAGCCCGATTGAAGAAAATGAAACAATAGTGACTGAAGAGGAAGCCAGCTTTCCAAAGCATTTCTACTGGAGTGATGACAGTTTTTAAAAAAGAAATTAAAGAAAACAAAATGTTTGGACATCAAAGCTGGTATGAAAAAACTAACAAACTAATCAGAAAGACAATAAACCAGGTGGAGGACAAGGAGGATGTGATCTTTTAGCCTGAGTTGAGACACTGCAATGAAAAAGAAAAAATCCAGATTTGAGCATCTGTGGGATAGTGCCATAAAATTAGACTTTACGTGATGACATCCAGTAATGGCAGAAGTCATTTTTAATGAAGGATATGATATTTATATTTAGATAATGAATACTTGAGTATGTTTATGTATAAAGGTTAAAGCTATGCCTTTCCATTCAGTACAGTACAGTTCCATTCTTTACATGCAATTTTTAAAAGTGTAATTCTGAGGATTTTGTGGTTTATGCTGATTTGGAAAACTAAATAATGACCAAAAGCCATAATAATAATAATAATAATAATTAGTCATTTTCTAAGTATTATTCATTTTAAAGACTTGTGTTTAAATTTCTTAAGACAGCCTGGTTCACATGCATGGTCAGAGGCACTTCTAAATTTGCTCATAAAATATTAAGAAATTCAGGCAAGAAAATTTTTTGATAAATCACTGTTCTGTGTGTGAAACGTTCATGGACAGATTTGTGCACACGCACCGTTGGTAAATGAGGCCCAGTGTGTTGGATTTTAAAAAAAAAAACAGGAGTTTTTACACATGAACCAAATCATTCTAGAAAAGAAGGAATATTAAGGCAGATAATGAAATGATGTCAAATGTAAGCACATTTTACAGACTGACTTATTGCTTTATCTTTGAGCTGCTGTACAGAATAACAGCATGCAGCAACGGATTACTGCCCACATTGCAGCTGTTGTTTACTCACAGACTTTCCTCCAAAAAAGACATCTAATCTGTGTGAACTGTTTGTTCCAACCATATCTCTGTAGATTAAAACAATTTTTGATAACTAATAGAACCGATGGATAAATAGAACTGATGCAAAAATAGCACTTGTAATGTTCTGTTGTTTGAGGGAACCAGTCTGTGATACACACTGCTCCTATTTTTATGGCAAACAATCCTTGTATAACTTCATTTCTTACAGGAGAAGAAAACAAATGGTCTTGGTATAATTTCATTTCACACTTTTAATAAATCTGGTCACAATTACTGTAAAGATTTGTATCACTTCAGACTGACACAGACAACATGACTTTATTCAGTGTTTGTGTTTCAAAACTGAATTATTAAAATGTTAAAGAATATTTATGCATAAATATGTGAAATATGAACAAATCATCATCTAACAATACACTGTCCTTGTCCACCCTCAGCTACAACTGTGTGTGTGTGTAGTTGTTTCATACAACACAAGGTCAGATATGACTTGAGTTTTTAGCAACACATCAGTGAGAAGAGTGTGTGCGTGTGTGTGTGTGTGTGTGTGTGTGTGTGTGTGTGTGTGTGTGTGTGTGTGTGTCTTTTATCAGGACACACGCATCATCAGCTCCTCAAGAGCCCGGTCTCTGTGGTTTTCATGAACGAGCAGTACTTCTTTGATGGCGTTCTTCTGGAATCCCATTTCATTGAACTGATTCAGCAGGTGAAGGAATTCTTCCGCCTCACGAAAGAAAACATTTTAAAACTTTTTAGTCAAACGGACTTCATCAGGAAATGTTTTACTGTCTCTCATAACATTAAAGATTTGTGTGATGTCTTACCTTTGTTTCACAGTTTTGAAACATCTCCAAGGCCTCTTCCACCTGAGCCATGTCGTAACCCAGCTGGCACAGGTGGTCACACGTCACCAGGTAACTCAAGATCTGCCAAATATTCATTCATGCAGAATGAAATAGAAAAGAGCTGTCAAATGAATACATTTGGGAAAATTAAATTAAATTTTTTTCATATAGTGCCATACAGTCGCCTCAGTGCACTTTATATTGTAAAGACCCTACGATAACACAGAAAAAGCTGATATAACTTGTTGATGCTAACAATAACAGTGATTTAGACCACTAACCAGCTAATAGTGGAGAAGTTCTCATATTCTTATTTTAAAATATTGCATACTCTAAGTACATGTGCGCATTTCTAACTAGATGATCTACTTAAAAGAATTGAATACAGGAAGAGTTCCATTATAATTGTATCACTGAGATATTAGTTATTGTTGCCACTGCTCAAAATGAAGGTTTTGCCTTCATCTGCCTCACCTCTCGAGCAAACTGTTTGTTTTTTATTCAGAAAATGGTTTGAGAGTCATCTTTATGAACCAAAGGGTTCATAACTAATCCACTATCTGCACATTACTTCAGTCTGTTTGTTCCATGCTGTGTATGCATTTAAATGAACTCACAGGGTAAAGATTACTAGAGCAAAACAGCTCTACACATTTTACAATAAGGGCAGTGAAACACGATCTGTGTGAGAGCACAGTGACCTAGAGTGACTAACAAGACACACAATAATACACTCTTTAAGGCGGTAGTTCCTTATTGCTGTGATTAAGCAGATGATAGAGAAGCTCGGGAGGAACAGATCTCAGATCAGACTGTAAAATCTGTAAAGACATTAAATGCACAAATCTTTAACTAAACAAACCATGTAGCATAAAGAGTTCTCTTTATCACTCCACTAGTGTGACTTTAAAGCTATTTAATCAGGGTGTAATTAAGCCTGATCTGCTGTTTCCAACTTACCCTCTCCTCTATTGTGAAATTTATTCTGTTCTGTTCATGAAAACATAATGCAGCAGGGTGCAAGTGTGAGCTCTATTTTTACACTGGCTTAAGGTAGCTTAGTGTACTGTATTTATACTGTATCAGTACTCATAGACTCATAGACCATATGATCCAGACAGCTGGGGCCAAATCACAAAAGTTGACCAAGTGTCTCCTAGCAACAGTGGGTTGTTGTTGTTGTTGTTATGACACTGACCTGATCTGGGGTCTGCCGTCCTGTCCTCTGAAGAGCAGTGATGGCTGTATGGAGAGAGCAGCCCCGTGCAGTGATGGCCCCCAGCAACTCTCTCTTCTGGGCTCAGAGCCGACAGGAGTTCTGCTGTAGAGTCTGAACCAGAGGAGGGCGAACCCCAGGGGGCTGAGGCGGCAGGGGGGTTTCTACAGGCATCTGGTCTCAATGTCTAAGAAAAAGTAGAGTGCAGTGAATGCACCGTGTGAGGCTGGAAAAGAACAGAGCATGGTCAGGCATCTTTACATGAATAGGAGAGATCCTCTTGAAGGCAGACAGCAGGTCGGGGCGTGGTAAACCTGACATGCAGCTTTGCTGAGAAAGACACGGGATTCGCACCAGCTAATCCTGATGAACCTCTTATAGCCTGGCTGGATTCAGGGAGCAGTCTTTACACCATTTATTTTTAGCGTCCAAATCCATGAAAACATTTTGAAAATGTAAACTGGAGAAAGGCTGGACGGGGAGGACTTCTGTCCTTTCCTCATTAGCAATGTTGACATCCATGTGAGAATTAAAGGAAATTTAGTGACTTTTAGTGATGCCTCAATGATCACATGCCTGACTATAAATATAGTGAAAGTACTGCGTTTTCATGCTGAGCCTGTCTGGTTCTGGTTACACGTCTAGATTTGCAGTGCAGCTCAGGTGATGGGACTACCTTAAGCTTTAAGCTGTATTCACACAGTGTTGGCAAACACATGAATATCTATACTACAGACTCTTTTCTGAAGACAGTGATGCAAAAGCTGTCTTCATTGCATTTGTTCAGCTTACACTATAGTGATCAGTTGTTTTGTACTGTGTGTACACTACTTAAAAAAAAAATAAAGGAACTTTGAAAACACATCAGATCTCTATGGAACTAAAAAAAAATCATGCTGGATACCTGATATTTGAAAAAAAATCAAATGTTCGACCTACAGAGGCTGGATTTAGAGACAACCTGAAAATCAAAATGGAAAAAAATGATGCAGCAGGCTAGTCCATTTTGCCCAAATTTTACTGCAACAACTCATAATGGTACTCAGCAGTTTGTATGGCCCCCACCTGCATGTATGCATGCCTGACAGAGTCGGGGCTCCTAATAAGATGACGGATGGTGTCCTGAGGGGATCACCTCCCAGATCTGACCCCGGGCATCACTGAGCTAAGCATAGCATTCTCCACAGCTTCTCCAGATCCTGTGATGGCTGTCACATGTGCTCAGGGTGAACCTGCTCTCATCTGTGAAAAGCACAGGGTGCCAGTGATGGGCGAGTCAATTCTGGCATTCTGTGGCAAATACCCATCGGGCTCCATGGTGCCGGGCATTGAGCACAGGGCCCACTAGAGAATGTTGGGCCCTCAGGCCAACCTCATGAAGTCTGTTTCTGATTTTGAGGTCAGAGACATTCACACCAGTGGCATGCTGGAGGTCATTTTGTAGTTCTGGCAGTGTTCATCCTGTTCCTCCCTGCACAAAGGAGCAGATAGGGGTCCTGCTGTTGGGTTAAGGAACTTCTATGGCCCTGTCCAGCTCTCCTAGAGAGAGACACAGCGAAGCTTCTGGCAACAGCACGTATTGATGTGCCATCCTGGCGGAGTTGGACTACCTGTGCAGCCTCTGTAGGGTCCAGGTATGACCTCATGCTACCAGTAGTGACACTGACCACGGCCAAATGCCGAACTAGTGAGAAAACAGTCAGAAAAGATGAGGAGGGGAAACATGTGAGTGTCCTCCACCTGTAAAACATTCCTGTCTGGGGGTTGTCTCATTGTTGCCCCTCTAGTGCACTTGTTAATTTCATGAACACCAAAGCAGCTGAAACTGATTTACAACCCCCTCTGCTACTTAACTGACCAGATCAATATCCCAGAAGGTTCACTGACTTGATGCTAAACTCTGATTAAAAAGAGTTCCTTTAATATTTTGGGTAGTGTATAAAGCTTGAGACATTCTGTGATTAAAAATAACAAAAACACACGTACACAGCTCACACCACAGTGTGTTCTCTGTTAACATATTACTGCTTACCGCATTGACTGTGCTAGCTCTGGTGTGAGAGGTCCTGGTGCTGGAGGCCGTGTGTGATAAAGGGCTCTGGCAGTGGTTGTCTGTGTTGGGATCTTGTTGTGTGGATGTGTCGAGCAGTGAAAGTGAACACTGACGCAGGTTCTTTCTGCGCTGGTGTGGCAGGCTGCTCAAACAGGCCGGAGGGTTCAGCAGGTCAGGGACGAAGGCCTTCTGTGCTCTCCTCTGAACGTGCTGACACTTTACAGGAGGACGCTGTTCTCCCAAGCAAATGTTCACTGTGGAACTTGTCTTGGCTTTCTGTGCAGTGCCCTCTTCATCCTCAGAATCTGAGATGGTACGTTTGTTGCTGAGGACGGAGTGTTTGAGGCTGTGGGACAGCTGTCGAGGGTTGGGCTCCCAGAAGTCCGAGCTCTGGCGACTGGTCAGGCAGTTCTGTTGTGGGCTGCTTAATATCATCCAGTATGGTGGACAAGATGCCAGCTGGCCTGATGAACAGGAAGAGGGCTCAGGCTGATGCCGTGTGGCAAAACAACTCTGCAACCCAGTTACCACCCAGTTCTCCAGATTGAATTCATACTGTCAAACAGACAAAAAACATATTAGCTTCATAAACAGTTCCCTTGACGGCTTCACACCAACTTCTCTAGATTCTTCCATGACTGACCTCTGGATGCAGTTTAAGTCTTTCTGCAGGTTCTGACTCTAAATTTTTAACCTCACCTCAATGATGCCAGAAGTTTCATCTCAGCACAACGACCATGCTCATAATTACTTACCATATCATCTTAGTTTGGTCTTTTGGCACGCTAACATGAGCCACTTCGCAGTAAAAAATACTCCAGCTAAGGCTTTATAGTCATGAACTAAATTGTGCATTAAAACCAGATTTTGTACATAAAAGCTGTGGCACCTCTCACTGATTTATGGATTCCTGTTTTGAAACCTTCAGTTCACCATGTTCAAGAGCAAAATGTGGATCTGACCAAGAAACTGAGGACACTGCATGTTCGCTGTGTGCTAATGGTCAAACTAGTCCCTGCTTTATTGTACAGTCTATCACAATTTACAGCGTGAATCATTCTGTATTAGATAAAACAGAACTGCTGACTGGGACAGTATTTAGTTAGATGTTGAATGAAGGCTCATTTGATTATTGTCTCATCTCACATTATTAGCACTGAGTACTCCAAAAAGCATATACAATACAGAACGATCCAACAACTGAAAAGCATGCTCATTTGTACACTCAGTAATGAGGATGAAAAATAGTTGGATGCGGATCCTTTACCATAAATTACTGCATCAATATGATGTGGCATAGAGGCAATCCCCCTGTGGTCCTGCTGAGGTGTTATTGAAGGCCAGGTTGCTTTGATAGGAGTCTTCAGCCTGACAGAGAAGCACACTCACCTCTGTCTCCTGCAGTATGTTGAAGTAGTCAGGGACAGTCACTTTGACATCATCTTTGACCTCCTGCAGGGAAGCAGCCTGAGGCATCCTCAGAGGTACACCGTCCATACTGCACAGTCCACTGAGAAACACAAAGATAGTCTCAACCTTTGAAAATATTTATCTGTCAGTCACATAAAGTTCGATAAGTCAGTCATGTAAGTGACTGCAGTAAGGAGAAACAGCTCAAGCAATCCCTCACATCAGGTGTGGAGTTGTAGTGTGGACTTTCCTGCTCCTTAAAAGGAGACTATTTTGCAGCCGGGACAGAAAGCTGCAAACTTCTCACAGCAGCACTTAAAAAGCTAATCTCTAATCTCTTCTCTCTAATTCCAAAATAGTTTAGTTCACAATCTTCTGACTTTTGATCAGTCCCAGATGGCTTCCACGAGAAGCCTGAAGAAGATTCTCATATGAGCCTCTATTTCTATTGAGTCTAGTCTGTCAGGCATTATTGTCATTCTGGTGGTGTCAAGAGCTTAAAGCTCACTCAGCAGTACTCTGACAGTTCCCACTGGCCTCCCATCTTCCAGCCTGTTTGGAAGCCTGAGAAACTGAACCATCTGCAGTCAGTGGGTCACATGACCTCCATTGTGTTTGCACCATTGTATTTGTAATAACTTAAATGAAGTTACAAAAAAAAATAACACTACCTGATCACTGGGTTATCAGTTCTTCTAATGCTTGATGTAGTTGTACTTTTAAAAGTTTTGCGGCATGTGCTCCTTCAGTACGTGAAGAAAGGTGAGAGCATCACTCTGGATCAGGAAATCAACCTGACTTGCCTATAATTTTATCCATATATGTATAGTTCTAATTATGAAATAGTTCCTGGTCAGATTCTGCTTAAAACTAAAGTGATAATTCTGTTCGATGAAGCCCAAACCAAGTCCAATATTGGCCTATCCTCCACAGAGGAGACATAAGAGCCATCAGGCCATTTTTACCTAAATAAAGTAAAACCTGTTGAGTAATGTATCCATCTCTCATGCTTCAGCAGAGAGCCAACATGACTATGCCATTAGTCTCCATCAGTAGAAATGATGGAGCCTCAGTTATCCTCCTTCACACACACACTGTTGAAGAAGAGCTCAGTGTTGAACACATTCATTAACAGCAGAGCAGGTGCATGAAGGCAGCAAATAATACTAGACTCTAAATCAGATTTGTTTACTCAGAAAACCTGTCCACTTCCACCTCCCTGATGCGACCATCTCACCGATTAAATAAAATGAGGTTCTGAATGAACTGGTAGCTCTAACTGAGCCCTCAAAGTGCTTTTTACAAGTGCTTCGGACGAATCTTTTCTCTCATCTGAACTTGAGGAAAGTTCAGATGGGAGAAAGGATGCACAAACACACATACACCAACACAAACACACACACACAGTGTGTGTGTGTGTGTGTGTGTGTGTGTGTGTGTGTGTGTGTGTGTCTGAAAGAGCACAGAAAGCTCCATATGCTCGGCCTCTGTCCCTGCTGTCCACAGAGCACTAATCAGATTTCAGTTGCATGAATGCACACCCCAGCAGACAGATGGTTGGAGACTTGCAGCACCAAAGAGCACAGATGCTTGATAAGCTCACTGAGTCACCTGTGACACTTACTGCTGCTGGACAAATAAGAGCAAATGTATATGGCCAAGTAGCTTGATTCAAAAGCAGTACAAGACGTCTTAAGACAAGTGTGAATATCTGATGCTGCAGACTCACAAGCATCCTTTAAATCATTTCTGTAAACTGGAGAAGTTTTCCGTTGATGTTAGCACAAAGTTTTACTTTCCCTGTTTCACTCAGGCTGATTTGATCAGGTTACTGTTTTGCTTCATTATATTTGGGTTTTTTTTCTACTTACCACTGTGTGCCCACCCTAATCAAAATCAAACGTGTTCCATGGGTTCAGATAGATAGATAGATAGATAGATAGATAGATAGATAGATAGATAGATAGATAGATAGATAGATAGATAGATAGATAGATAGATAGATAGATAGATAGATAGATAGATAGATAGATAGATAGATAGATAGATAGATAGATAGATAGATAGATGGACAAGCTTACCTTTGTGTTGTCAGAGCCGCAGTCAGTAATGTGTGTCTTCACTTAGAGAACCACCTGGAACACTAATCCACTGATCTCTAGTACCTCCCATCAGCTGACTTACTGTCCACATAATCAACAACTCAAAAGAGACAAGTAAATGAATCAGAAAGTAATGCCTCCAATCACTGGGACACCCAAACATTCTCAGATTATTCATTATTGCTTATTTATTGTGTGAACGCAGACCAAACATTACACTCATGAGCATTTATTGGTACAATAAGCCCTCACAGATCCATGCTGCAGGGATGGCATGTGTCTGTTTCTCAAGCTTGGGTCCTCTACCAGAAACCTGGGAGTTTGAGGGTTCTGCAACACAGTTCCTCCTCTGATGTTGTGCAAAAACAAAGACCTCTGATGTTGTGCCTGAAATCTGCTGGAGCCACTCTTCCGGTCTCAGGGTTACTACTACTATTGCTCCTATTACCACTGGGACTCGTGTCTCCTCCTCCTGATATTGCTGTCCACTGGAATTGCTGGAATTGCCACATCTATCACAACTGCAATCTTCTGCTCCTTGTCAACCACCACTATGTCTGGTTGGTTGACCCAGCAGCAGGACCTTAACCCTGTTGTTCTCATGCACCATTTGTGGCATCTCCCATCAGGACTTGGGGACTTCTAGTCCATATGCAGCACAGTTGGTCCTCCACACTATCCCAGCCTCTTGGCTGTGCCTCTCACTGTGGGCTGTCGCCAACTGCTTGCTCATAGGGGCTCATGTGTAGGGTCTTACAAAGTGCTTTGGGACCACTGTTGTTGTGATTTGGCACTGTACAGTATAAACAAAATGAATTGAATGTTAGTTTGCCTGTTTTTCAACATTTAGACTCTTCCATATATACAGACAGAAACAGTGATTATGTCATGGATTTATAAAATAAAAAAAATCTTTAAATTACACTCATCTGAGTACAGCTTTAGACACAGAACACGCTGATCAGTGATCAATGATTGGTCATATTGTTATCAGTCACACTGACAGAAAAATGTCTGTCCTAGTTGGACTTTGCAGATGATGTGAAAATTTGAGTGAAGATGAGGCTGATTTTAAGACTAAAATGGAACTAAATGCCTTTAATGTGACTTGTATTAAATGCAGCTGCATGTTAAAATGTGTTCACAGATCCTTAAATTACATTAAACAACATTTTGAAATGTACAGTGTCCAAAAGTCATAATCTGAGCCTCAATATATTTTCCACTGAAATCAGTCTCAGTGGGTCGACCCAGAACCGGATTTGTCCGAAGGCATAACGGCTCAGCAAATCATATCCGGGTCCACTTGTAGGGCAGGACGGATCCAAAATCACACAAGATCATACATTCAGACCGGATCAGACCTCCATTCAGTTCGGCTCCAGTCCTTTTCCAGCTCATCCCGTCTAGATCCATTCTGGCTCATTCCTGTTGGCTTATTTTATCCTGACACGATCTTAATTTAAAGAAATAATACAATTCTCTATTGAAAAAAAAAAAATCAAACAAAACGGGTCTGCTGCTGTCTTGGTCACTAATCTCACAGGTCCATCAGTAAACTGGGTCTGATCTGTTGCTCCAGATTTTTCTCTCTCCTACATTTTGTCCTGTCAGGTTACAGCTGAATAATTAGATTCAAATAACAAATGTAAAATTAGGATTCCAGCTACCCAAGATGGGTCAATGAGTGCGGTATAAAAAAATAAATATTTTCTATCAAACTTTGTTCTATGATGATGACTCTCTTTTCTTCCCTCCTGTATTTTAAGAAGAAAACATCAATGTCATGGTCAGCACTGACACGTGTTTGTATAGAACTTGAACAGCTTGTAGCAGCAAAGTCTGGTAGCTCTGATCTTTATTCAGAATTTATTTTTGTTGTATTTTTAGCGATTTGATGGGGGAGCAGAGTTTACGCAAGAGAATTTATTTCATTGAAATGGAGCAAAGCTGGAAGATACCACCCTACTCCACCTTAGACTAAGAGGTGTTTTTGTGGTTGCGGTGCTGGTGCAAAGGTGAAGGCTTGGAAGTGGAGATATGAGTCCTTCCTGCCAACAGTCATCATGGGAAATGTCAACTCTGCTTCCAACTGAAACTGATGAGCTGGAGGTATTGGTGAATACTCAGAAAGTATACCGTGAGTGCAGTCTCAGGTGTTTTACTGAAACATAGGTTGAATCAAAACTTCTCAGACTCTAATGTGGGTCTACCTGGTTTCACGCTCATACAGTCAGACAGAGATGCAATAGATAGTGGCAAGAAGAAGGTGGAGGTTCTGACTTTGTTTGTGACCCAGAGATGGTGTAATCTAGCACATATCACTGTCAAGGAGGACATGTTTTATCCTGATGTTGAATTGTTGGCATGTGACCAGCTGAAGTTCACCATGAAACTGTTGCTAGGATATAGACTGCACATCCAGAGGCACTCTTCACAATTTCAGAAGACTTCAATCACATTTCTCTCTCCTCCCGCCTGACTGGATCACCCACTTTGTAACATCTTTATGGAACAAAGCTTCATCAGTAGTGAAGACTCCTCTCTCTCATACAGGAAATCATTGTTACCCACAGCCATCAGGCTTTTCAGTTCTCATACAAATAGATGAGCTGTCAGACATATGAATCTCCCACTGGGATCAATAGTCATTCTTATTCCATTTACCCATTGCCATGGCGAATCATGGTTTCAGCGCTCCATTGGCGATGTCTTTAAGGTGAACATACCCACAGTTGATTGAACTCTGCTGATCTCAGTTTATTTTTAAATTCAGCTCCTTGAACTTACGTCCTTGAGTGTTATGCTGCCCAAATACACTCATTAAAAAAATACCACAGGTGAGACTTCCTCCTAAATGAATGTAAATGGTAAATGGATTGGTTCTTTAGGAGTGTTTTACTGCTCTACTTCAAGCACTCAAAGTGCTTTTTATCCAACGTTCACACTTTCACACTCCAATGAACACATCAGGAACGACTCTGGGTTCAATATCTTGCCCAAGAATACTTCAGCATGCTTCCATCTGTTAACATAATAATGTAATGAAATAAAATAATGAAATGTATGACACTGTCATATTGTTTATTTCATTTTGTGTTCATTCAGAAATAAATAAATCCTTAATGAAGTAAAGAAAACAGCAATAATGCATTTCTATGCCCCTCTGGAACAACAGCTCCTCGGCTGCACTTCACATGGATAAGACAAGAAACTAGACATATGTTTCAAATCCAGAAACTTGACTTCTTCAAAGCGAGATACTCGCTGTGTGGCCACTTTGATCAAAGTGTGTTCAAAAATCCAGCGAAGGTGCAGCTTCCTTTGTCACCATCAGTTAGTTCTTGCGGTGTGCACGCAGAGGAGGAGTCAGAGGCTGTCGCAGTCGGTGTCAACAGTCTGCAGGGCAGAGGCCCAGGCCTGGTCTGACGGAGGGTCTGGCAGGATCCAGCTCTGAGGAACTGATGAGCTGTCAGGATGATCTGCTGCAACCAAAAATGTGTCCCATTCTTTTCTATAAAAAAAAAAAGAAGAAAAAAAAAGCACATTACAGTTATACATAAATATGCTGGCAAGCAAAACTGCATGTCATTAGTAAAGCTAATGTCATCTGAAATGAGTTTCAGGGTCCTGGTTTTGTTCATGCTGGATCTCTGCTGCTGCTGCAGTCATGTTTTCATCTAAATGTAATACAAATTTTAACTGATTGTCCAGAGGACAGTGACAAAGTGTGATTGCAGATGTTTCCATCTGCTACTTCTGTGTTGATGAGACAAAAAGCAGCTGGAATCAAACTCATTTTTTGCACAGTCTAATGAACAAACTTGGCCACAGTGACTGGACTGGAATAAAATCTCCATTAATTTACAAAACCACATGCTTCTATCTTCTTAGTGTGTTATAAAGCTGATTGCCTTGGATATGCTGCAGGTTTTTTTCCCCCCTTTTACAGCTCAGTTCATTTACACAGCCCTCACTCTGTTATTCATATATGCAATCGTGGTAAAAATCCATCCTCTGCCAATTCGCAGGTTTTACTTATCAGAGTATTATAAAAAATAACCTGGTCCTCAGCAACCACATGTTAAAGTGATAAATTAATGGGCAGTTAATATTATTGTAGTTGTATAGTTTCTATTTTTTTAATCACATGCATTTTTGTGGCAATGTGAACATATTTATTCTGCGACGTGCACCAACCTGATTTGCATGAGAGCGTGCAGAGAGTGTTCAGCCTGGCTGTAATAGTCTCTGAAGGGCTGCAGGGCACAGTCAGCTGGAAACTCTTCTATCAAACAAAACAGAGAACATCAGTGGCTGACAACACATGGCACTGTGACACAGTCTTACTGCACAAACCGTTACCTCCAAACAGCATGGAGTCCACCCTGCGTTTCCTCTGCAGCTGTCTCTCTCTCTCCTTCCTCGCTCGTCTCTCCTGCTCTCTCCTCCTCTCTTCCTCCTGCTCGCCTTCCAGCATCACCATCAGCGCTTTCTCCTCTGCCGAGTAAACAGCGGTCCTCTTTTTCATCACAGTCCTCAGCTGCTCCAGTCTGCTGCTGAACACCTCGTCGCTCTGCAGCTCGGTGACAATGCCTGCCATATACAGAGGTCAACAAGAGTGTGGACACAGATGGTAACACAAAAGAAGTTTAACAGCAGTTTAAGTCACCAGGCTATTGTCTAAATCTACATCTGAGTAACTTTGACAGAAACCTCAGAGCTGAAACATTTCTGTGTCACTTTATGGTAGGACGCCTGCATGGCTCTAAGCTGCCGCTGGATCTGAGGCAGATAAAGAACTTAAAGTGTACAGAACATATAAATGAAATGATATAAAGTGTTAGAGAAACTCCAGCAAATTCAATCAGACTAATAAAGACTTGAGCAACAAAAAGAAGTTTTGAGATTCATCAGACGGGAGGAGACGAGGTTCCTGTTCCCTGCAGGAACATTTTGAAGTCTCTTTCAGACTCCATCCAATAGCCTGCAGTATTCTGTAAGAGGTCATCACAGCTGAAGACAACATCCACCCTCACCTTTCTTGGATACTGCTTCTTTCCTTAGCCTGCGCAGCTTCTCCAGGGATCTCAGGATGTCCTGCATCCTCTTAACATCTGCCTGCTTCTTCCTCACCTCACACAGAACAGAGTCTGCAGCCAGTTTCAGGTCCTGCTCCTGGAACACAAATACTAACATCAGCACTGGACAAAATCTTAATTTTAGCTTCCTGATTATCATGTCTGCAGGAACAAGAACACACAGAACACAGGAACATGTCACCTGTGGCCTTTTGGGCTCGCACATATGCTGACTTCATTCTTTGAAACTTTGGCCATGATGAACTACCCAACAGAAACTGAGGAAATGTCTAACAGATTCCTTTAACTCTTGCTTTGCACTGCACTTTTTTTTTGGGGGGGGGGGTCCTGTTTGTATCACAGGGCAGCAGGGTGATGGGTGGAAGCAGGCCGTTATTTGCCAATCAACGAGCTGGATGTTTACTGGGTGATGATGTGTCTGAGTTCACTTGGGTTAAGCTTGGGGCCAGTAACATAACATTCATACCTTTTTCTTCTCCTCCACCTCCTGCATCAGTTTCATCCTCCATTTATCTACAGCGGCTTCTTTCTGAGATCTGCGCTCCTCTGCGTGCTTCTCCTCCATCTGCGCTTCCTTCCTGGCCCTCAGTCTTCGGACCCTCCTCCGAGCAGCTCGGGACACTTTAGCTTTCAACTGATCCAAGCACTCGGAGTCTCTGAGGAGATTGGCTTTGTCCTGCAGCTCGAGCTTCACGCGTAAAGCCCTTAAATATGAGTCTGACCACTCGCTGTCATTATGCAGGTTGTGATTCAGAGTGTGACAGATCTCCTCCAGCCGTGAAACGAGCTCAGCTGCACCGCACAGAGCGTCCCTGAGGGCGGGGATGGAGCTCAGCTGTGGCTGCTGCTGCGGGCTCTGTGCCCTCCTGGAGCTTCTCCCTCTGGTCTGTAAGAATCGTGTGATCCACTGCGCGTCCCGCCTCCTCTGCCGGGCCGCGTCATCGTCCGGCAGCAGTACCGATTCCCTACCTGCCGGGCGGAGGCCCTCGTGCTGCCAGCGGCTGAAGTCTGGCGCCGGCTCACGGTCACAACGGGGAATGTGCGGCCCCGCAGGCTGACACGCTGGCGCTCCGGCGCTGCTGTAGTCGTTTGCCGGAGCGGGGTGCGCCACGCTCAGGAAGTGTCCAGGAGGCGGGCAGCCGAAACCAGGCGGGGGGACAGAGGGATCGAATCCATACGGCTGGACAAAGCGTGGTGGTCCGAAGCCCGCTCCGTAGGAATGACCGTCGTAAGTCGGCGGAGGCGTCCACGATGGGGCCGTGTGCTCCGTGTGCAGGTAGCCGCCATTGCAGGGAGGAGGCGGAGTGTCTGAGCCGTACGTGTTGTCCATAGCGGGCTCGCTGAACCGGTATAACACACTTCGTACAACACCTGAGAGCTGCTAAACACAGACACACAACACGGAAACTGTAAGACCGCCACGGAGCTGCTTCTTCTTCAGGTTATTGGCGGGGCGCAAATAGTACATTACCGCCACCAACTGGTGTGGAGTGGGCTTATATTAAACCACTTCTCCATCTCCATCATAAAGATCATGTTCTGATTCTGAAAACTTGAATCTGATTATTGACAAGACAAAGAAAAAATTAACCTGTGGCTTTAGAGAGATTTATGGCTGAAAGGATGAATTCTGCTGACAAAGGCAGAAGGATCGTCTCATCTAACATGTGCAGTGATTCCTGTCTGTCCACAAACAGCTCAGTGATGCCACTGATACGTTATTGTTTCATTTTATTTGGAAAAACAAGACACATTATATTTTAAAAAATCTGTATTTATGAACGCTTACAATTCTGGTGGATTGAACTTTCTTGATTTTACTACCTTTACAATATCTTTAAAATAAACTGGGTTAAACAGTTTTTATATAATCCCACATCTACTTGGAACTTGAACCTGAATATATCCTCTCTGCCACTGGAGGCCTTGAACTTTCATGTGATTATAAAACGGAAAAACATGCATAAGCAATGATCATTAGTTTATAAATATAACTTCTCTCCACATAGATGCTTCATATAAGATTAAAAAAAAATGTTTTTTTTCATTTGTGATTTTGGGTTGCTTTGATTTTAGTAACCCAGTTACTAAACGAAAATATGATACTGAGTTTCTTCACACATACGGCATTCCTGTTACACCAGAAGAATTTGCTGATGTTGTTCCCTCTGGTACCCTGACTTCACTGAGCGGTGCTGAAAAAAACAGTTTGTGTAGCTTCCTTTGACCCCACACTGAAATCAGATTGCCGTATATGTTTTTTCTGTCACATCCAAAAATAACGACAGTAATATTAATATTTTCAAAAAGATATCACCACTGCCCCTGCTGTGGTTCAGTACTGATCTGGTCTTGTTGGTGGTTTGAACTGGAGCATGTGCGGAAGCTCCCATACAGACACCTGCTGACACACAGAGAGGGAAGCGTCATATAAGCTGATATTATCCATGCCAAGCATTACTTGTTAAATTTTAAGACAGATACATGTGTGAAGTGTTCTTTGTGTGCGTCTGAACCTGAAACAGTAACACACCTTCTGTGACACTGTCACTCTAGTGCCACCTTCTGGTCAGAAGTGACCTGTTCTGTTAAATTGAGGATTGGCGCAGATCCGCTGTTCGGTTTCCACAGCGGCAAAGACAACTATATGTTCTGACTCTGATAATCATTTTAGGGAAATATCACACACATAGCTAAATGTAGTCATTTGAATCCCCCTGTTTTACCCTGTCAAACGGAAGCTGGACAGCACAACGAAAGCATTCATAAGAAAACTGTTAAAACTTTGTCCTTATTCGATGTATTCACCTGTAAGCCCCTTGGCTGAAGTTATTTATTCAAATGTATATTAATAACTGAGTGTATGTTATTTATATTTTTAATAGTTATTTAATAAATAAATTCCTTGTGATAGATTAAGGCTCGCGCTTCCCGCAGAAATGCTCCATTACCGACACCAGCTGGTGTGGACTGAAGCGTCCCGCAGAGGACACGACTACGTTCCCCTCCCCCACCACCACCACCACCACCACCACTTACTGGTCAAAACCTTTATTGTCATTTCAGGGATTTGTGATGGCCTCTTGGCTGTCTGCAACAGTGTCATCATGGGAATAATCACTGCAAAGAATTAAAATAAAAACAGCTTAACTTGATTTTTTGTGGTTCATTCATTCATGTGTCGAATATGTGGGTGATGGTAACAAAGGTCTATCAATGTCAAAAATCTTGTCTGTGTCATTTCAGTCAGTGTTTAAATAAATCCAATAGGACTCGAGATGTTTATCTTAAAACTGTTGTTTGTGTTTTCAAAAGATGGGGCAGTGATTGTGTTTATGAATACTGTGGTGATAGGGACTTTATTCATTTTAATTAAGATATGATGTTTTTTCTACTGTGCTTGGACTCAGTCGGTTTTTCTTTTTGGAAATAACCTCTGCGGCTTTTGAGAAAACCTTTTCACATGGTACTGAGGAGGCAGGGCTGCACAAATATCCCACAGCAAGCTTGCATAGGCTTGAATATATAGGCACCAGGTTTTCTTCCAGGTGTTGCTGTTCTGCACCAGTTGCAACCCTCCAACCCTCTGTAAGTTCTCCTTCGCTACATCCATGGACCTCCTCTGAGGTTTTCCTCTGTTCCTCCAGCCTGACCCCATCTGACAGCCATCACCATCACAAACAGGAAGTGGCTCCCACCTTCATCTATCTGCCACTGCTGCCGCACACCTCTCACTGTCTCTCTGTCCTCATCCATGTCCTGACTTCCAGCTGAGCACCTCATCATATTAACAGCTTGTCACATTTGTCTGTTTGTGAGTCTGCCCATGTCACCCTTTCACAAAACCACAATCCAAAAAGCTTGAATTGTGTTACTCACAGCAGTGCGCAGTCATTTACGTCCCCCGGCCCTCGGGTCAAACACTTTGGTTCCTGTTCCTGTTTGTACGGTTCTTCTTCCGGACACGTTATTGTTGCATCAGCGTCCTGCCGTGCAGCACTGTAGCGATGTCGGCTTCAGGAGAAGCAGGTATGGTAACCCTAACACACCGCGCTGCGTTAGTCTGAAAGCCTCAAAAGCAGCGCCGGCACAATTTACCGCTTTCTGACACAAACGGGCTGCGGCTGCCTAACACACTGAGCTGTGCTCCGCTCCAGGAGCCCGGCACACACATATAACATAACATAACATAACATGACATGCAGCCGGTGCTTAAAGCCCGGCAGAGTCACGGGCAGAGGACAGCCTCAGCTCCGCTTTAATGAGCTCTGTCAGCGGTAATCTTCCTGTAATCTGTCAGTTTAGCAATTTAATAACCTGAAATGGTATTTTTCCGGGACACAGGCTGCAGTTATCGGGTGTGTGTGTGTGGTGTGGTTGGTGTGTGTGCGTGCGTGTGTGTGTGTGCGTGGGGGGGGGGTGTTGTCGAACTGTGTTTGATTTAAGTGTATTTTCGGTTTGTCTCTCATGGCTCATTTAACGGTGTCACTTTCAGTTTCACATGTTTGTCGATGGCAAACGTTGAAATGACTGTTGTCTTATTGTCAGAGCTCGTAATTGCTTATTAATATTGTTGATTTACAATGAACCAGTCAAAATTGACTATATAAAAATATTGATAACTCATGATCAGGTAACACTGCATTTATTTTGAACTGAAGAAAAACCTCAGAAATTGTTGCTGTCCTATTCTGAGCTGACCTGCAGTCAGTTTGTGTGTCACCCTGTCACACCTGTGTCACTCGGACAGGTGCTCATGTTTTTACTGCACTCAGTCAGCCAGTGGGCTTCAGTTCTGTCAGCACTGTGTTCAATTTATCAGTTCTTTCTTTGCGTGGACAAAAACATAAATCAGAGTAGGACATTTGAATTTCTTAGTTTACTGATCAAGCCTGCTTAGCATTCTGCAGCATTAAGCATCTTTTTTACTTAATTGCTCAGTGAATGGCCAGTGTTACACAGCATGAACTCTGCTGGCCCGTGTGCAGCTACACACCTCTGAAATGTCATGATTAGCTTCATTTAACTCATAAGTGCAGTTTAAGTTGGAAGTGTGCTGACTCTCTAGCTCATACAGCAGTTCTTGGCTCTGACCAAAGTGTCGTGGTTATCCTGCTGTCCAGTGGAGTAAGTTGGTAATTATTTGCGCACGTTTGCCCTCTTGTTTCTGCAGCCTTTGAGTATGGCTTCTTGCTACAGATAAGTGAGGAAGCCGCACTGGCAGTGGCCCTGAATGACTACCTAACCTCACGCAGCTACCTGGCTGGGTTCAGCCCCACCCAGGTCGACCAGAAAGCCTTTAAGCTGCTCCACAGACCCCCAGATCCACAACATGTCCACGCTCTGCGCTGGTACAGACACCTAGCAGCCCTGCAACAGGACCTCAACCTAGAGAGCAGCAGTGAGTAGAAAGCTGAAGGCATGAACAGGCTAGATGTGCTCCCACACCTGCTGCCCTGGAGGCGGTCTGAGGCTGTAACCTGCCCCCTTTGCATACACTGACTCTAAGCATGAACCAAGAGTTCCTTTGCAGGCGTTTACCAACATGATTACTTTAATATGATACCTGGCTAAATGTCATAATATCAATAAGGACCTGTTACAAAAACTAAAAACATCAGGAAAAGTAATGGAAAAATTGATGAAAGAACATTAAATGTTTATTTATTGATCTTTAAATAACTGAAGACTGTTTTGTCAGTGCAGTGGAGGATACCAGAGAAGTAAAAAGAAGTGAACTCATGCATTTTAATATCCAACATGGAGGAACTTTATACCATTGCATCAAAGTCCACACCAGTTTTATTCATAAAGCACATTAGAGAATGTGAATGTGAATGAGAAGGAGGGATACACAACACACAATCCATGCACACACATTGATAACTAGGAGGGCACTCAGTAGAGCACATACCCCACCCCCACCCCACCTCTATGTGCAGATAAATTACAACATCATAAAGACTCCAAATTTATTTTATTGGCTTTAAAAAAAACTGTAAAATATGATTTTACATTTTATTAAAAGATCCACATGGACAGATAGTGGCATACAGTCTGGATCGATTTGGTTCAGTTTTTGCACCCTGATTTTTTTGTGTAAGGTTTGTAGTTCACTTTGTATTGTGAGTATTTTAATGAAAAATGGAAAAAGACGATGAGTTATCAGCTGCGATTGTTTACACCTGAGTGCCAAATTTCATCAACATAGATGAAGAATTCACTGTGACCTTGACCTTTGACCTAGAAAATGAGATCTGTGGGCGCCTAAGGTGTGAAGTTCTGATTTGCATGATGAAACAGACAGACAGCATCATACAAATACAACAGTGTACTTTTCTGAGAATGATATAGATATGAGTATATGATTTTGTAGGTGCTCCTAGCAGCCTCCCTGTTGTTTTACCAGAGTCAGGACTTACTGACTCCTGGTGGTGGCTCTTATGTGGATGAAGTGAATGGGAGTTAAATGAATTTGCTGTGAAGCTCTTACTAAAAACATTAATTCTTAAATTTGGCCTATTATGTTTATTTTCTTCTCCATATTTTTATTCTGGGACTCCAGTGAATTGTTTTGCGTAACTGAGTTAAAAAAAAAAAAAAATCCTCATTGTCTAACATTAGACATCTTAGGCGCCCGTTTCCTTTATTCTCTTCACTTTAACTTTCCATTTGCATTCAGTCAGTTCGTCAGGCTGAAACGAGCGCCTACCCTTTAAGGGCACCCGCCCTATGAGCCAGCTTTCTTCTGATTGGCTGCCTCTTGCAAGCGCCTAGTACACACATGGTATAAAAGATGGATGTAGCTTTGGGGTCTGAAAAATGAAGTCAAACTGGAAAAGTTTTAAAACTGTATTCTTTTAATGGCCACCAGGGGGCGACACCTGTGTTTGCAAAAAGATTTCCTGTTCTATAGCAGTGTGTGGGAAAGTTTACTTTCAGGTTCATTTGCAAAGAACATTAAGTCCATTTAGTAAATGATGGTATTAAGATTCAGTCAGAGCCGCCTCTCGTTAGATGGCGACCTCACGGCGACATCACTCGAGGCTTCATGATGGGATTTTATAAACTGTTGCTTGACATCACAGTGGCTACATCCATTTGTTTATCGTGTCCATGGTTTGATCAGCAGTTGGGTTGAGCTTCTGTGCTTACAGCCTAAGTTAGGTTCTTAGCACAGCCCTCAGTGACATCGCTCTCTGAAAAACTGTGGTTGGAGCAGTATGAAGCTATAAAGTCACAGGGATTACTTCCTAGCTTATATGCTCACCTCATTATTTGAAATTCTGGCCATGTTTAATAAAAGTATCCACCATTATAACAGGGTCGAAAATAGCATGATGGGTTCACTTTAAAGATTTATTTATTTTTACTAATCATATGGGCTATGATGCTGTTTTTAGATTGCGTATTCTGAACACTATATGTGCTTTCTCTTTGTGCAGACTGTGTCTAACCGCTAATATGCTGGCCCAAGATTCAAAATGTTTTCACTTTTTTTCACTCTTTCCAATGAGATGTGTGGAGGTTATACCTGCCCTTGAGCAAATATAGTACCCGTACCATTGATATAAATGGATGAGTGTCCACATTTTTGACTGGTACTGTATGTGACTGGGAATTTAAGCTCAGCAGGCAGTCACAGTGACAGAAATGACTGTTGTTGGAGCACCATTCAAACTGAAGGGAAAATTATAAATAGAACATGAAACATTTTCTTTTTGTTTGACACTGGAGCAGAGGAAACTTTGATCTGCTCCTTTGATAAGAATGGGATGATGAGAATATTTATTGCTAAACCCTTACTTCAGCAGAACTGAATATTTAAAACCTGTCATGCTTTCATATAAACTTGGAAGTGATTAAACAAATGTGTAGTAGTTTCTGTGGCTGAATCTGAATCCCAGACAAGCCCCCAGTTACTGTCTTATAGGTTGCTAATTCATCAACCATAATGGCACACGAGGTCACCAAAGCATACATATTAATATTGTACACATAGGTAGAACACATTGGCTTATGTCAAAAAATACATTTTTACATCTTCCTTTTTTTTTCCAGTGAAGGGAAAGCGGGTCCAGCCTCCGTGGTCTCCACCAGCAGGAACAGACGTTCCACAGCTTCGACTCTACAACAGCCTGACAAGAGCGAAGGTAGAGACAAATATCAAACTCATGCTGCTGCTTGTGTTGCTGGGGAAAGAGGTCCTCATGAAATAACTGCATTAGATATAGTTCCATAATTTAAACACATCTGTGTGCTTGGCACAGTAAATTATGCATCTTCAAAGTAGCGATTTGTCATTGACCACCCAACTGCTCAGCAGCGGATGTTGGGTCATTTCTTAGTTTGGCAATCAGCCTACACCCAACACCCTACACTAAGAGTCAAAGAGCTGGATGCAAACTGTTTGAAACTGGAATAAATGTATTTCCACTCATGTGAAGTTGAAACTACCAGTTATGATCTGCATAAAAGCAAAAGAAGATTCAGAGATTATAAAAAAAAGTCTGGGACCATTACTAGACAATAGCTTACAAAAAGAATGAATACATATATATTTATATGATACCATTTTTTTTCTCAAAGTTTAGTCGTGAAATTTGGAAGTTGTTAATAGTGATTTAAAGGGATACAGACTCTCCTTCTCCAAAGGATGCAATGCAGGTATCATTTTAAAATGTTTCATTTTTCCACTGGTGATTTTCATGGACTAGTTCTTATATAGCGTTTTTCTACTCTGTCTGAGCACTCAAAGCACGTTTACATTTACCCATTCATACAAGCACTTCCATCAGTGACTAAACTAAGTGCTTTATTATGTAATATTCACACACATTCATGCTCCAGCGCTTTGCGACAGAGAGCAACTTGGGGTTCAGTATCTTGCCCAAGGATACTTTGGCATGTAGCCCGGAGCAGCCAGGAATCGAACCGCCGACCTTCCGATCAGTAGGTGACCTGCCCTACCTTTTGAGCTCCAGCCACCCTGAGTGCCTTCATTCAGCGCTTTGACTGGAAAACGAGGTTTCACTTCATATTTGCATTTAGCGCCTTCAAACGTGACCGTGTTCCTTTAACTGAGGGTTTGGCTGCTGTTCCTGCTATGGAGCAGCGTCACGTACTATATCAGAAATAGTCGTGACCGGCGCCCGAAAGAATTCACTGAAAACACAAACTTCAGTCCTTGTTTCTGTCACACTGCTGCTGCCTCCAGTAAGATAACCATGCTCCTCTTCTTTTCTTTTTTTGTTTGTTTTTTTTAACCAAAGTATTTCTGTTCCATCACCTCCATGTTGCAGGAGCTGTTTGTTCCTCAGAAAGGGAATAAAGTAACATGGTACTGCTGTGGCCCTACAGTGTACGATGCCTCTCACATGGGACATGCCAGGTAAGCTTACAGTGATGAAAGGAATACAAACATTGAAATTATGCATTGAAAATGACCCTTTATGTAGTGAGAGCGTGTTATATTTCTTCTATTACAACAATTTTAATGAAGAATTTGCTTTGTCCAGATCCTACATATCCTTTGATATTCTGCGAAGGATACTAAGGGACTACTTCAAGTATGATGTCCTCTACTGCATGAACATTACAGACATAGATGACAAGGTGAGTGACCTCAAGGTCAGAGGTCAAGTTTTCTGAATATCTTCTGAACACGATAACTTGAAGGATGTGACCTAGGATTTTCAAATTGATGCCATACATGCATCCACAACAAATCTTAGGTTTTCACGCTTCACCACAGTTAGCAAGTGGGCACGGCTGTTAGCATCAGCATCACACTGTGGGCTCCTTTGTATTATTTGTTATTTTGTAATGGGCTGCGTGTTTTCAGTGGGTGACGGGTCTGTGCTGCAGAAAGGCCAGTTTCACACCCAGACTCTTTTACTGTGGAGCAGTGCTGCTTGAACATGTGCAGAATGAAGACCTTCCTGTGTGACAGCATGTGGTTGTTTTGGGATCTTTTTCTTTCAGATCATTAAAAGAGCCCGACAGAATTACCTTCTGGACCAGTACAAGGAGAAACAACCACAAGCTGCCCAGATACTGCAGGATGTGCTCAGTGCCAGAACGGTGAGACAAAAGACTTAATAAGCCCTGGATATAGTTCACCTACCTAAATTACTTCAAAATATATATCTGAACAGAGATGATTTACATAAAAATTTATATTTTCTTTCTTTGCTTTCATTATCCTTGCACCATGTGCTGCTCTGGGTTTTTATTGGTGATTATTTTGCCCAGGAGACAGAATACATTTTTTTTTTTTTTAATGAATTCTTTGGGGCAACAAGATGGTTTTGTTGCACTTGAAGGTGTAAATTACACACATTCCATTCACTGTGACATTGTACCTAGTATTGCATAAATATTATAAATATTGCATTAAATGTTAACTATTCATGTCACTGAGTTTATAATAACCACAACTCAGCTCTGTGGGTCGTCTCCAATGGTTTCCTGATAGGTTATATAAGTGTTATATAAGTGTTTGGGAAGTAGAGGCTGGTTACACACAGCATGCACAAACATGAGAATCTATAGACACAAGCATCAGTATCCTGTGTAGCACAGTTAGTAGGAGTTTAAGTGCAGCTCTATCTAAAATCCTCAGACAAGCTGAAAGGTTTTTTTCATATTTCTGTGCTTTTATGTGGATCCTTGTGTGTTTGTTCTGCAATTGTCAGATTTTTCAGACCCACTTAGCTTCCACCACAGACCCAGACAAGAAGCAGATGCTGGAAAGGCTGGACACTGCTGTTACAGCCAGTCTGCAGCCCCTGCAGGCAGCAATGGAGCGCAAAGAAGCAAATGAAGTGGTACAACCTCTGGCACAGGTTAGACGACGCAGACGTGGTGGCAGCCAATTTCAAAGTTTTTCAATTTTTTTTTTTTTTTTTTGTCAGGTCAGCCTATTCTGCTGTTCCTTATTTTGTGTCACATGCATAGTTACAGTTGTGGATGTTTATATTAAACATGCCCAGAGTTTCAAATAATAACCAGGGTATGTATATTTAATCTTTGTGAGCTGCTTTCTATTTACCTCAGAAGTCACATGTCAGAGCTGGGGGTGATGTTACCCTCACGTTGAGTGCGTTTCAGTAGAAAAGTTGGAAAAACAGGATTTGCTTTGCTCCTTAGCAAGGTAGCACCATCCATTCATCCCTAGCACTACAGCACATCAATGAATGGCTCATTTAGCCAGTCACAGATACACGTTTTGGATGGCTAAGTTGGGGTTAGTGTGGCTGCTCTGACTTTCCAAATCAGAAATGTGATTTGAGTTGAAAATTTCATCTGGAAATTCTGATTCGGAAAGCTGGAAAGCACTGATAGGCTTCAGGCTGCTTTTTTTTCCCCCATTCTATATAAGCAGTTATGATCATTTCAGGCACACACCTCTAGCTGTGAACATAGGAGCCCCACCCACCTGGTGATCAAACCGAGTGCAGTAGTAGATTGTAGTGGTAGTAGCAATAGAAGTAGATTGTTTGAGACAGCGGATGAGTGGACGACCAGTCCAAGAATAAAACTATGGGGCTAGAAATGAGCACAATTGTCCCAAATTAATTGTCTTTTTTTTCTCCCAAGGTGTTGTTGGAGAATTCCAAGGACTTGCTGGCCGACTGGTTAGACAAACAATTTGGAAGTCAGGTCACAGAGAATTCCATCTTCTCCATTCTTCCTAAATACTGGGAAGCAGAGTATCATAAAGATATGGAAGCCCTGAATGTAAGTATGGAAAGTGAAAATGATTTAAAATAAATCAAATATTTTTTTTTCCTTCAAAAGCATTTCATCACCTTCATCCTGTCATTCTTAAAAATACAGCTGCTGAACATTTCTCCTCTGCCTGAGCTTATGCACTCTACAGCAATAAGTATATGGATATTCACAAATAACACCCATATACATCCATGTGGTAGCCTAATGTTCCTGTCTCCTGTTTATTTTTTATCACAACTGAATAAGTGAATTGTTGTGAAGCACTGTCATGTCTACCAAAATCTATGGAGGTTCACATTGTTGAGTGCTGTTGTTGTGTGTAATGTTTCACTTTTGTTCTTCAACGCGTGGCCCTTTGTTTACTGTACCAGCTGGGTCTGTAAAGTAAACAAAGTCCAGCCCGGTTTTCTGAAAACATATATTTGTCTGAAACTGTTCTCTCTCCAAACTGTTGTTGCACAGCTGGAACCACACTGCTGTCTAAAATATCATTTGCATGCATAAAGGTTTCCCTTCACTGGAACGGAAGTGCTGCACCTGAAATGTATACTTTTTGCTTTATAGTGCAATATGTAGCAGATGCAACATTGATGTTAATGCATACAAAGAATATAGGAGCTATGCCATAAAATGTATTTAAAAAGTAGAATACAACACAGTGTTAAAATGTGATTTTGAAATCATTATCATCCTGCTATTAATGGATTTCACAGTTTGCTGTCATTGTAACCTGCAGGTTCTTCCCCCTGATGTCCTCACTCGAGTCAGCGAGTACGTGCCCGAGATCGTGGAGTTTGTGAGGAAGATTGTCTCAAATGGTTACGGGTGAGGAAGAGGCTACCACTGTTTACAATTTGTGTTTTATCAAACTAATCACGTTCAGCAGTGTTTTTACAGTTATTCATTTCTCTGGTGTTTGCAGGTATGAGTCAAACGGTTCGGTGTACTTTGACACCTCGAAGTTTGATTCCAGTCCAGAGCATTCATATGCCAAACTGGTGCCAGAGGCAGTCGGTGATCAGAAAGCTTTACAAGAGGGAGAAGGTACACTTCCTGAGTTTGTAAAACTAAAACGAGCTCCACACAGCAGGGATTCAGTAATGTCGGCCGCATAATGTAGACATACCTGTGATTTAAGGTTCATGCACCAAAACAAAGGAGGATCAGTAATTAAACTATGCATGTAGAGGAAGTATCCCTTGGAGAAGAAGGCTGGAAGGATGTTAGTTAGCTGAGGGTAGCAGGGCATCATGAGGTCCTGGATGAAAAAGAGGTACAGCAAGATGTCCATAACTGAGGCTCTAGAAACTTCCTGATTCAGAAGAGAGCTGTGAAATATGGCAAAGCAAGTCCAACCACAACGCACTGGATTCTTTAAGGTATTTTAGTATATTTAAATTTTTAACTTTTTTATTATCTTCCTGTCCCTGTAGGAGATCTGAGCATCTCTGCAGAGAGGTTAAGTGAGAAAAAGTCACAGAATGACTTTGCCTTGTGGAAAGCCTCCAAGCCAGGAGAGCCTTCATGGGACTCCCCATGGGGGAAGGTGAGCATTTATATTTGAAGTGAAATCCATCATGTTTTTCAAAGATTTTCAAGAATACATGATGATCCTTTTTTTCTCTATAGTAGGAAGGGGGGAATGATATTTGCTGGATGGAGATCATACAGCTAGTTTAACAGGAAGGGCTTCTACTGAAAGTTATGGCAGCTTTGATGTTTAATGTTTAGATGTGAATGATAGTTGAGTCAACCACCTCCCCCCGGTCGTCCAATAGCACCGGCCTGTGAAATTTCTGCTGGCTAGAAGCCTGACTTCACTCTCATCGAAATACAAGAGAAAGTGATGAAAATTTGATTTAAAAACATATAATTTATTGACTATAAATTGAAAATACTACCCAGTCATATACAAAGTGCTAATGCCAAAATGTGACCCACTAGCCACTGGGACACAAACTTCAATACAAGAGCAGTAAATTTAAGCCAGAGTAATGACCAATATCACAAACTAACACCTCCTATTAGTAGTTTTAATTAACTTTTTATATAAAATATATAACTATGCATACTGTTATTACTGTGGCCCCCCGTAGTATCTTCGCGACCCACCAGGGGGCCGCGTTCCACACTTTGGGAACCACTGAGTTGTGGCTCTTTTTGTTTGTGTTAATGCCACAATGCTCATGTTAATGTCTTTGACTTTAAAGTGTTGCTCAGACAAGTGAAAATGTCAGATTAGGCTCTGGGAAGTGTTTTTACTTAAGTACCTCAACAGTGTGTTCTTTGGAATATTGTAACAGGGAAGACCTGGGTGGCATATTGAATGTTCAGCCATGGCTGGCTCTATCTTGGGGGAGTCGATGGACATCCACGGTGGGGGTTTTGATCTTCGATTCCCTCATCATGACAATGAGCTGGCTCAGTCCGAGGTAAGGGATGCAGAAAGTATTTGTTCCTGTGACACACACTTTAAAACATTTGAAATGTATTTAAAGACATTTCCAGTAATGAAGGGTAAAACGTAGTTTGGCTACTGTTGGTTGTGCTCCTGACAGGCATTCTTTGAGAATGATTACTGGGTCCAATACTTTCTGCACACCGGACACCTGACGATCTCAGGCTGCAAGATGTCAAAATCCCTGAAGAATTTCATCACGATTAAAGACGCCTTAGCAAAGAACACAGGTGATCCATGTATTCCTGCATATAGACTTAACGTTGTAGACCAATTACAAATGAATCTTCACATCTTATTGCACGACTTGAGCAGACCCTTTGATCAATTAAGGCTTCAGTTTGAAAAAGTAAGTGTTAAGACTGTCGCTGGCCCAGGCTGTGGGAGATTAGAAATGTTTCCTTTTTTATTTAAAAACCAGACACAAGGCATCGTGTACTGCACAAACAGTCATGCCTGAACAAAGCCAGAATCAACATTTTAATAGTAAACTACTAAATAACAAAAACCCATTGCTTTACATTGAACTGAAGGTTGTCACTTACTGTGTCTAAAAAGAAATGAAATATCTTTCACACCTTATCCATAATGCACCCCAAGTTCAGTCACTATCTTCAGTTGGATTAGAACCATTTAAAAGTCTCGCTGGTTATGTCCATGCAGCTCGTCAGCTCCGTCTCGCTTTCCTGATGCATTCCTGGAAAGACACTCTGGACTACTCTTCTAACACAATGGAGTCAGCCGTCCAGTATGAGAAGTTCATGAATGTAAGTGAAAGCAAGAGGGAAGATGCTTTCAGAGGTTACAGTGTTGAATCTTGAGGTCTGGCTCCGTTTTGTGTTGATCTGCTCTTTTTGTCCCTTTTTCATTGGACAGGAGTTCTTCCTCAACGTGAAAGACATTCTGCGTGCTCCTACTGACATCACTGGTCAGTTTGAAAAGTGGGAGACAGCAGAGGTGGAGCTTAACAACAGGTGAGAAGGCGACACATTAGATTAAAAGATTAGTCTGAGACTCTGTACCTCCACCAAGCTAAAGGTTCTCTCCACACCATGCATGAAACGAGTCCCTCAGTCCAGAACAATATCTGGGCCCAGATTAGTTTCTTTTTCTTTTTCTTTTTTTAATTCCATCAAGATGATGTCTCCCAGCTTCATGAACATATGATGCAAAATGTCCAATTTCTTAATGGTAAAGAATCCTTCCATATTTTTTATTTTTATTTTTTTAGATGCAGATCAACTCATCCAGTTTCATATGTTCACTTTGAAATGTCATTAAAAAATGTCCGTTACTAAAACAAAAAGAATTAAAAGTGTTTTCAAGTTTTAATCACTGCAGTAAAGGTGCCACTAAATATTGAGCAGTGCACAAGTGTCATCTATGTTTTTAAATTAATCAAAGTAACTACTTAGTAGAACAAACTCAAGTCATCTGAGGATCTTGGTCATAGATAATATAAAAAAGATGGACCCACTGATTTTGGGACTCAGCACTTTGAGTCCCAAATATTGGTGTTTTGGCTGCCTCCATGTTATTTTTTTAATTTTTTTGTAGAGGATGGACAATAAATCATCAGTTGATGCTAGGAAGCTTAGTAAGTGGACTGGTATTTATATAGTGCTTTTCTACTCAAACACTCAAAGCCCTTCTGCAAGCTGTGCAAAGCACAGACACTTAGTAGCGCTAAATAATAGACTAATAAAATTCTAGAATTTTACAAACTTCAAGGCCGAGACATTAGAAACAAGAGGTCCAGTTCAGTGACTCCTACTGGCTGATGTGAGGCTAGTAGACAGTTACTGCTGTCAATCAAACCAGCAACTTGGCTGGTTTTAAATTCTGTGAATTTGCAAATTTCTTTCTTTCTACAGGATACCGTGATGTCATCCATTGGTTGACTGTGAGACTACTTGCTCATTGGCTAACGACTTGTCAGTCATAAGCTATTAGCCAGTGAGCATACCACAGATACATCTCCATTTTGCAGTATAGTATGACCAAGATGGAACCAAGCCCCAAGACTCACCAGTAAAATGTGGAGAGGTCAAGTCAGACAGTTATTTTCCCGTAGACTTCTATCGGAATGAATGCAGATAGAATGCAGGGTTAAGGCACTCAAGCACCGGCTTCATTTTCCCAAGCCAGAAGCTATGGCAATGTTTATGCTGTCTGTGGTTATGAAAAGAAAACTGAGCAATAAATACAAAAATGACTTGACTGTACCAGGTTTTAAACTTGCCAATTATGTCTCTGAAGTTGAGCATTTTTGCATTTTAGCAGCATTTCCACCTTACACCCAGTCGATGGGTGTAAGTCAGTTTTAGAACTACATCACTCAGACATGAAATTATGACCACTGATTAAAGTGAATAACACTGATTGTCTTCATCATGTCACCTGTTAGTGGGTGGGGTATATCAGGGAGCAAGTGAACTTTTTTATCCTCAATGTGTCAGAAGCAGGAAAAGTGGGCTGGCGTAAGGATATGAGTGAGTTTCAAAAGGAACAAATTGGGATGGCTGGGTCAGAGCATCTCCAAAACTGCAGCTCTTGTGGGGTGTTCCTGGTCTGCAGTGGTCAGTATTTATCAAGTGGTCCAAGGAAGGAACAGTGGTGAACTAGCAACAGGTTCATGGATGGCCAAGGCTCACTGATGGGGGGAGCGAAGGCTTGTGGATGTAACTGTAACACATACCACCTACATAGCATTGTTGTAGGCCATGTACACCCTTTCATGAAACAATATTTCCTGATTGTTGCGGCCTCTTTCAGCAGGATACTGCTCCCTGTCACAAAGCAAAAATGGTTCAGGAATACTTTGAGGAGCACAACAATGAGTTTGAGGTGTTGACTTGGCCTCCAAATTCCCCAGATCTCAATCCAATTGACCATCTGTGGTGTGTGCTGGACAAAAAAGTCCAATCCATGGAGGCTCCACCTCACAGCTTACAGGACTTACAGGATCCATCGCTAACATCTTGGTGCAGATACCACAGCACACCTTCAGGGGTCTGGTGGAGTCCATACCTCGATGGGTCAGAGCTGTTTTGGCACCAAAGAGTGGACCAATACAATATTAGGCAGGTGGTCATAATGTTATGCGTGATCAGGGTGTGTGTGTGTGTGTGTATTTTACTAAAAAAAATACAAATAAAAACAATAGTCCTAAGTGAACCTGGAGCTGTTTACAGCCCCTGCACATGCTGCATTTGAATCAGAAACAAAGGGAACAAGTTCATGCCTAAAAGCTGAATTGTGTTGTGTAGTTTCTGTGACAGGAAGTCTGCCGTCCATGAGGCTCTGTGTGACAACGTGGACACCCGTACCGCCATGGAGGAGATGAGAATGTTAGTCAGCCACACCAACAGTTACATTGCCAGCAGGAAGAGCGCAAAACTGAGGCCCAACCGCATGCTAATGGAAAGTATTGCTACATATCTCACCAACATGCTGAAGGTAAGCACAGTTCTTCGGCGGTGTTTTGATCAAATGTGGAGTTTCTGCTTTTTGCCTTTGTGGGGTAGATAAATACAATTATTCAGTTCCAGTCAGGGACTTGCTTTGCACATCGTACTCTTCTTGCTAAACCATCTAAAACAAGGCTGGAATTAGGAAATTGTGCAGCAAACACAAGAGGGGATCTTAAGTTGGACATAAGTCCATTAAGGTGCAGTGTTCTTGCCAACAGCATTAACATTGGCCTGAAAACAATTGAAGCAATCTGCTGGATGAATTTTATTTTCAGAGAAGAACCCACTGTGTTGATTTTTGTGTATCAGTTTAGTTTTAATATGGTCATCAATGAGAGTATGGTTTATTATAGATTTAGCTTGTTAGCTTCGTTTGAGGAAGTTTCATTGCATATTTCAGTGTATTTACTGCTTCAAATCACTGTAATGTGTTGTATACATTGAAGCAGGTGTGTGATAAATTCCCTAAAATCAGGCTTTTATTGTTGTCTAGATCTTTGGTGCAGTTGAAGGATCGGACCCAATAGGTTTTCCCGTGGGTGGACAAGGTCAAAGTGTTGATGTAAGTGACCTGGCTTACGCGTTTTTGTTTTAGTTGCGTCTCCTTGGTCATGATTATTATGAGAAATGTACTGCTTATTGATTATTTTCCAAGAAATCAATTTTAGTTATCCTGTACTAATCAGTATGGGATGATTACTGGTTATCTTTTCTTTTTTTAAACAAATTCCCGTTAACTCCCGGCAGCTGGAGAGCACAGTGATGCCGTACCTGACAGTGCTTTCAGATTTCAGAGAGCGCGTCCGCAAAATTGCTCGAGAGCAGAAAGGTAAGGATGTGTATTTTAAATTGAACTGCGTTACACTTCAGCTCAGAATATCACCATGTTGAGTATATTAACACTATGCATGTAATTAAAACAATTAAGTTTTTAATTCATCCAGTGACGGAGTTGCTGCAGCTCTGTGACGTTGTCCGTGATGACCTGTTACCAGAGCTCGGAGTACGATTGGAAGATCATGAAGGTAAAGGCAGCTTTTAAACTTTAAAGTTTTGGCCTCTAAAATAAAAATAAAGTGTGTTTGGCGTTGTAGAGACAAGCGTACTGTTACAGCTCAGTTTTTGGGTCGTTCAGTTAAAATAAGACCTGATTTTAATAGTTAAATAAAATAGTTAAATTTTAATCTGTGCCATTATGTAAGACCCGCCCCCAAACAAAAAAAAAAAACACTTTTTATCATGTGCCTGATATAATTGTGATGGCAGCGGCCTTTTAGCAAGAATGTGAACAAATTCTTTCATTATTGCAAAAGGAAGGGGGTTTAAAAAACAAACTGATTTTTTTATATATATAATATAAATAATATACAGACCCATTTAAAAAAATTAGAATATCATGGAAAAGTTGATTAATTTCCATAATTCCATTCAAAAAGTTAAACTTTCATAGATTATAGATTCAGGGCCCACAATTTAAACAATTTCAAGTATTTGTTTATTTTTATATAATTTGGGCTTCCAGCTCATAAAGCCCACAAAAACAGGATTTCAAAAAATTAGAATATTGTGGAGAATTCAGTCCAAACTACTCAGTTTTTGTGGGAACAAAAAAAAAAATTAGGATCACATCAAATCAATCAAAATGTGGTACTTTCAAAACAATATGTCAATCTTCAATACGTGGTTGGGAATCCCTTTGGTTTAATCGAGTTGGCTGGCTAGTCAAGCACTGTGATGGCATGGGCATCAAACCAGGCTTTGGTGCTTCTGGCGGCATGGGCAGGGGCCAGGTCCTGCTGGAAGATGAAATTGCATCTCCATACAGATCCTCAGCAGAAGGAATCATGAAGTCCTCTAAAACATTCTGGTCGACTGTTGCAGTGATCTTGGATTTAAGAAAGCAGAGTTTACCAACACCTGCACCAGACATTGCACCCCAAATCATGACTGACTGTGGATATTTCACACTGGACCTCAAGCAGTTTGGGCGCTGTTCCTCACCCATCTTCCTCCAAACCCTTGGACCTTGATTCCCGAATGAAAGGCACACTTTACTTTCATCGGAAAAGAGGACCTTGGGCCACTGGCCAACGGTCCAGCCCTTCTTCTCCTCGGCCCAGTTGAAACACAGGTTCAGAAGTGGCTTGACCCGAGGGACCCGACAGTTGTAGCCCAACTCCTGGATGCGTCTGAATGTGGTGGTTTTTGAAGCTGTGACTCCTGCCTCATTCCACTCTTTCTGGATCTCTGCCAGATTCTTGAATCTTCTCTTTTTTGATAATCCACTGAAGCTCACGGTCATCTCTTTTGCTGGTGCATCTTCTCCTGCCACATTTTGTCCTTCCACTAGACTTTCCATTGATATGCTTGGGCACAGCACTCTGTGAACAGCCAGCCTCCTTAGCTATGAAGTTTTGTGGCTTACCCATCCTATGGAGGGTATCAATGATGGTCTTCTGGCCAGTTGTTAGGTCTGCAGTCTTCCCCATATTGAACCGAACTGAGACATTTGAACCAAACTGAAGCAGTTTAATGACACCTGGGGAAACCTGTGCAGGTGCGTTGAGTTTAGTAGATGATTAGTGTGTCACACTCAGTTTACTTTATGCCCTGCAAAATTTGGACTGATTTCTCCACAGTATTTAAATTTTTTGAAATCCTGTTTTTGTGGGCTTTATGAGCTGGAAGCCCAAATTATTTTAAAATGAACAAATACTTGAAATCGTTTAAATTGTGGGCCCTGAATCTATAATCTATGACAGTTTAACTTTTTGAATGGATTATGGAGTGTGTGTGTGTGTGTGTGTGTGTGTGTATGTATGTATGTATGTATGTATATATATATATATATATATATATATATATATATATATATATATATATATATATATATATATATATATATATATATATATAAAATATAGAGCGAGAGGGAGAGATAAAAAACATAATATAAAAGTTGTGGTTGTATTGCAGGTCTGCCCACTGTGGTGAAACTAGTACACAAGGAGACATTACTGAAGGAGAGGGAGGAGAAAAAGAAGGTAGGAGAAGACCTAATCACACACCGAGTTCATGTCTGGAGCAGTTTAGCTATTTAAAGCATGGAAGTGTAGACTTGTCCCAATTTAATGTCGTCAGCAACAAGTCAGATTGTCCTTTGCTGAGCCCCCCGAAACTGCAGGACAGAGCCACACAACATGTAAGAGTCCATGGATATAAGGACAGGAGCTTTGACGTGTAGCAGCTAGTTTGTTCAAGCAAAACTTCTGGGCTGATGATTCTTAATTCCTCATTTGTGAGGTCATAACACAAAGCCACTACAATAATTTTTTGTGTTACATGTTTTAGTATTTTCAAATGTCCAGCACAACCTAGCAACAGAAAAAAAGATTTTGCTGCCCCTCATTCAGAAACAACAATTCTGCACACATTAGATCTGCTGTATGTGGAGGAAGATTTCCATTTGGAAGGCATTGGCTGCAGACAGTTCTTAAGCTATAATGAGTGGTATGATCAGGGTGAAGTATTTGCCATCAAAGTGTCCTTAAGGATGTCATTTTCAAAATCCTGTGTATGCTAGAGTCTGTAGCTTTAAATGTATTATATGCTCTACATGAAGTCTAAATAACACTCGGGGTGACATTTAAATGGAAAATTCATATGTCACCGTTTTTTTTTTGGTTAAGTTTTAGGTTTTTTGTTTTTTTTCCTTTTATAATAATGGATTGAAACGCAGAACTTGAAGTGCCAAATACTTCCCAAGATGGGGTTTCTTTTCAGGCAGATGCTATTAAGAGCCATGATTTATTTAGTGGTGCACCCACAGTGGAGTGGCCCATACGGCTATGTACATCCAGGTGTGAGCTCAGCATGGAGAGATGACCCAAAGAGTCTTAACAGTGTCATTTGCACCCAGGCATTTGGCAGAAACTTTTACCAGCATGTGTAACCCAAATCATGATCTTTTCCTAAACTACAGAGTAATCATTGCATAAACCTAACCAATATGCAACTCTGTTATTGGTGGCTTCATCAGCCTGTTAAAGTCCATCATTCACACATGGACAGAGGGATCGACTGATATTAAAAAGCTCCCTTTTAACAAGAAGAAACCTGGTGTGGGCCTGATTACTGCCAGAAGAGTGGGCCAAAATTCCTCCACAGTGATGTGAAACAGATGCTTGATTGCCGTTCTTTCTGCCAAGGGTGGCACAACCAGTTTTTAGGTTATTTATTTATGTCTATTACTTTTCCACACAAGGCCAGGTAGGTTTGGAGAGCTTTTTTTTCTCCTTAATGAATGAAGCCATCATTTAAAAACTGCCTTTTGAATTTACTCAGATTATCTTTGTCTAACATTAAAATTTGATATTTCATAGGTGGAAGAAGAGAAGAAAATGAAGAAGGAAGAGGCTGCCAGGAAGAAACAAGAGCAAGAGGTCAGTCTGATGGCTTTATATAGATAGCTGTGGTCATCCTTCTCAGTTTGAATTATCAGGAAGATCTTCACATTTCTTTTACTGTTCCAGGTGGCAAAACTGGCCAAGATGAAGATCCCTGCAAATGAAATGTTTCGTACTGAAACAGACAAATATTCCAAATTTGATGAAATGGTAAATCTCTCTTCTACTTTCCACACTTTTCATAAGAAATATTTAAAGGGAACCTGACGCTGGTGCCATGTCATGGCTCGTCTCAGGCGAGGGCTTAAGACCCTGGTCTGTCTGTCACAGCTGTTGGAAGGTAGAGACCAGGTGAAAAGTCAGCACCTGGTACTCCAGTGTGTGCGGTTGGGCATGGGGCCAACAGCGCAACCCGCTTCTGTGCTCACGACTACACGTGTGCCTGAAACGGTCACGTCAGGTATACCTGTGCACAGTGATGTCATACAGATCCAAGAGTAGGAGAAGCCTAGCTCACAGGGATTACTGTACAGACACTGATGTCATTATTTGAAGCTTTGGCCATATTTTGTAAGTGTGTCTGTGTGTCATTCAGTAAACCCAAAAAGGTTATATATATAAAAGTAAATGAACTGTATTGTTCATATTTATGATTTTATATTGAGATATTTGGTTTTGTTGCTGTTAACAGGGTTTTCCCACTCACGATGTTGAAGGGAAGGAGCTCAGCAAAGGACAAGCCAAGAAGCTGCGCAAGCTCTACGAGGCCCAAGAAAAATTACACAATGAATATCTTCAGATGAACCAAAATGGCAACTGATTTTTTTTTTCTTTCTTTTTTCAAAATCTATCAATCCATCCACACTGCGGGAAATAACTAGAGAATAAATGTCGAGGCCAGCGGTTCATCCTTTGTCTCCTCCTCATCCTGTTTTGGTTCAGGAAACGGCACGCGTGTGTTTTCTCCGTAGTTTACATAACGGTTAAATTTGCATTCCGTAACCATGCGCCATTTTTCCAAATGGGAGAGGACCACCACCGGAGAAGGAATTTCTTCTTGCTCTGTTTGAGTTTGGACGTCGTTCACAACAGCAAAATTAAGGCAATAAGTAATGAAGTAAGATTTTGATGATGTAACAGTGCAGCACTCTGCTTGCAATGTGTCTAAATGTTTTGACTGAAACTCTGTAATACTGCCAGTTGCTTCAAGGATTAAATCAATTTTTAACATTTACTGCTTCCGTTAATTAAAGATTCTTTACATTTAGCTCACAGGAAGAACCAGCGTGTCAGGATAAAGTGTTTTTCTGGAACAGCCTCGTTGCTTCTTTAAGATACCCCATAATCTAAAGCAGGGCCCCTTGAGAAGCTGGGACTGTGGTGGATGGCTGCACCAATGAGCTTATAAAGACATAAAAAAAATATTGAGTTGAATTTAGTTCAGCTTATCCAAATCCATATCCAAACGGATATTTTTGCCATTGTTTTTATGCTGCCGACACATCACTCAGACCTTCTGTTGTTGGGAGGATCTCTGGACACTGTGATGGCCTTTGCATTAGATTTGTCCTTTTTCATATTCATCGAACCATTCAGTGATCCCACTCTCTTCTGCGGAAGCATCTGCAGTCACTGATCCGGGAATAAATTCAGTTTTTTCTATGATTCTGTACTTAGAGCAGCAGGCATGGTTAAAAGCACTGCATCTCTATTATGCATTAATCTGAGAAATTACTCGTTTTATTTGCCCAGTGGTTAAACATCTACATCTACAGATGTTTAACCCTTTTTCAAACAGTGTTCAAAAACCTTGCTTGACTCACCATTCTGTTGAGTGGCCACATTGTGTCGTTTAGATATATCTCACTTTTATGTTTTTATTCTGATCTCCATGGTAACGACAGTAACAATATTTGCTGAAGGAATATTACTGCAGCAAACATTACAGGCATCGGCTGTGGTGAAGGTGCTGCAGTGTTGGATATCCGCCCTGCCCCTCCACACAGGCTCCAACACAGATTTCTTTTCTGGATCTAGAACCGTATATATGGATCACAGAAATGTTGGCAAAGGGAAGGTTGGATGAGGTCAAAGGTCATAAACTAGGCAACCCAGAAAGATTCAGAAGAAACCTCTTGTGATTTGTGCACCCTTGTATGTAAATCTGGCTGCATGTGGTTCAGAATTGTGCGGTGTTGAAAAATATGTCGGTAGACCAATTAACTTATGGGCCAATTATTTTTATGGAAGCGTGACCCGAGTGCTCATTCAGACATGAAGCAGACATGTTTAACACAAGGCTGCATGTCTGAAAGGGACTTCTGCTTAGAATCCTTTCTGGAGACTTAACGGCATCAAATTTTCTTGCGTGAGAGATGAAGTTCAGTCGTAGAAGTTCTTCCTGTTATGGTTTGGGTTATTACTTATACAGCAGTTATCTTGAACAGCTAATAAAGTTATTTTTAATTTCCCTTCAGTTAGGACTATCTGAACCTTCTCTACAGACTTGTGACAAATGGACAGTGATATCAGCTAAATCTGTACAGAAACAATAGATTATGGGGGAAAATAAACTATAAATATGTATATACTGTAACAGTAGCTAAACACAAAATATGTGGTTCCTTTGTTGCTGTGTGGGCTCCTTAGAACATCTGGGCTTTGCAGTTTTTAACAAGTGCCAGTCCAACAAGAGAAACTTTTTCATGCACCACATGTTCTAGTAATGGTTTCACTAATGAGCAGTGCAAAGATAGAGGAGTGGGAAAAAATGTTAAATACCACCTCTTCTGGAACATGAGCAGCTGTTTCTTTTTTTCTCATTACACTGGGACAGCTGATCACCTGAAGCCCGTTTCTTGGGTTCTCAAGACTCGAGTAAAATCACATGACAAAGTGATTTTTATTATTCAGCCGTCCTTTAGGGGTTTGTATTTTTGTACCATGTGTTTTCCATAACTGTGGTTATATGATGGATTGATTTAGGAGGATGCTCTAATAAGTAGCCAGTGAGCCCTGTGTGGTTTCTTGGCCAGCTGCGTGGACTGTGCACTCCTGCTAAAACTCTTAATAGAAATATATTCTCTCTATAGCGTCAGAAAAATACCAGCCAGAGGTGAACATGCAGGTGATTCTGTGCCTCTTGTCCAGCTGAAGACACACAGGATTTATACAGCTGAATCTGTCCTATTCTTTTGCTGCATTCAGTCTCAATGAATTCAATAAAGGTTTAAATGGGAGAAGGCAGAAGTGTCTGTTATTTTGTCTTATTCTGTAGATTGCTGTATTTTTAATTTTCAGTAGACTGAATACATGTGGATAAAATTTGGGAAAAGGTGCAAGATACTAAAAGTTAGGAGGATGCTCTGATACATAGTAATTGATCCCAGTGAGGAACCCTCTTCTGAACCTCCATCCTTGTGTGAGGACAGTTCTTTACTGATCCCAGTAAAGAACCCCCTGCTGAAAGTCCACCAATGTCTGAGGTTCCGCACTTCTCAAAGTCTGCCAGTGTCTGACACAGTTGTACCAGTTATCAGTGTTACCAAGAACTCTGGAGACTGTAAAACTAAGAAGAAAAAGAAGGAAGAAATTGGCTTCTTCCATAAACTCTTCAGAAATCTGTGCTGTTCCTCTGCTGTTCCCACATTAGTCCCACAGCAACTGACCGATTATCTTTGTGACTCCTTTCATCCCCTTTTCTTCCCTCTATCCTTATATCAAAATACAAGTTCTCAATAACAAGTCGTCCTCAGCCCCAACTGGTCACAGCAGATGACTACCCCTCCCTGAGCCTGGTGCTGCCGGAGGTTTCTTCCTGTTAAAAGGGAGTTTTTCCTTCCCATGTCGCCAAGTGCTTGCTCATAGGGGGTTGTTTTGACTGTTGGGTTTGCGCTGTAATTATTGTAGGGTCTTTGCCTATGATACAAAGCGCCTTGAGGCGACTGTTGTGATTTGGCTCTATACAATTAAAATTGAATTGAATTGACAATGACTGGAGGAAGAGCCTGTGTTAGGACAAACAGTGGCGCAAAGATGGTGCGCACAGCAAAAATAATGACTTCACAGTTGCCTCCAGTCACCCTGTGGTGAATTAACCAACAATTATCAGCATTTCTGATCAAATCACACATTTTCAAATGGAGTTTCCTGAACAACCAACACCATCTGTAAAAAGAATGAATTTTTTTTTACTAAAAGTAATGTCTTCCTCCACCTTCCAGCACCAGCTGCTGTTGTCTCTGACTTACATCAGTGTGTCTCCTCAGGTGCAGCAGGGGATACGAGGCAAATACATGCAAGGCTACGAAATCACTGAGCGCATGCGAGCGCTTCTCTGGCTGGTCCAGGTTCACTCCAGGTTCCAGCTGCTGCAGGAGACTCTGTACCTCACTGTTGCCATCCTGGACCGTTTTCTTCAGGGGATGACTATGAACAGCTTTGATTCTGAGGAGCCTTAAATTTCAGCTTGGGCGTCCTCTCCCTCTACACTTCCTCAGACGAGCTTCCAAAGTGGCAAATGTGAGTTTCTGCATGAATCTGATGTGAAGAAGATTTTGTATATTGTATTGAATCAATCCTCCTGCTCCTTCACAACTTCACCATTTATCATCCATCCTGTTATGCTGTTTAAAAACTAGAAGCTAAGTAATGTGTTAGTTAGTTACATGTGGACATGCATATATGTGTCAGCCTGATGTCCCACACAACAGCACTACTCTACCTAAAACAAGGTCCATCTGAAGCCCATCCTGCAGCACTTTACCAAAAATGTTATGATGGTAGATGAAGGGAAGATTAAGTTAAAGGTGAGCTGGCTGAAAATGTACATGGCCAAAAACTGGTGTGTTTAAGTGCAGACTGACTCTATTTGTCTCTGCAGGTTGTGAAGGTCAAGTACTCAAGCAACAAGCTACTCAAGATCAGCCTCATTCCTCAAGTGAAATCCTCCATTGTCACAAACATGGCAGCAGCTCTACTCTGAGTCTAAACTAATCCCCCCGGTCTGTTCAGAATTTGAGTATTTGTTTTGGTGTTTTCTAATGCACCTTGAACTGCAGATGAAATTATGTATGAACTGAAAAATGGTTGACAAGCTTCCAGTCAGATGTGCCCAAACTGTTTATGTGAAGCAAAATGCCCCAAAGTTGTTTTTTTCTCTTCCTTAACTTTTTATTTTTTCCTCCAATCAAATATTTTAGACCATTGGATGATAAAATTGCCTGCTGGGCAGCTTTTTTTAAAAAAATCTTTCATCCCTATTTGCACATGCATGTAATATACCTTGTTTGTAGATCTAAATACAGTTTTAGATGTTTTTTCTATACTCCCTGATCTGTCTCTCTTCCACAGCATGTCTTTTGTCCTTTCCCTCTCCACTCACCCCCTCCCTGGGCCTGGTTCTGCCAGAGGTTTCTTCCTGTTAAAATGGAGTTTTTCCTTCCCACTGTTGCCAAATTTTGGATGTCTATGACTTCTGTGTCTGGTATTGCACAACCATCAGTTACCCTTCACATAGACCTAGATTAATTATAAAAGTTTATTTGTTGACAGTATTTCTAATAACAAAATGGGCGAAGTCATTATATACTTGCACAGTAACACAAGAAAGTGTTCAGCAAACTGTTCATGTACAAACAATTTCCTCAGAAACCTGATGAACTACGGAGCACATGAATGCAGTCCCAAAAATTCTGATTCAACCAAAAGAATCAAGTTCTTTATACCCAGAAGTCTCTGGATAAAAGTAATCAAATATGAAGAATAGACACCAAAAACATTTGTCTTTTAACAGTTTATTGCTAAAAAATGACTGTGTATAAAGCTGACAAGTTTCATGCATGATGTTATTAGCTCATTAGTTCAGTTGAAACGGACTCTGCGCATGGAGCCAATGGTGCTGTTCTGGCTGCCCCAGTCAGAGAAGTTGTTGTAATCACGCTTCTCCAGGATGTAGTGGGGTCCTCTGTAGTTGGGCTCCTGATACACCACCCACCTGTAATACGCACACCGACAATGGTTACATAGATCACTGCCAGGACATTAGTTGAACCACTTAAAGTTTCAAAGGCGTCACTTATTTTATCAGAGTACAGGCTGTTGCAGTTACGGCTTACACCTACAGTACCTTGTTAACTTTTTACCCCATCGGGTTATCAAAAGAAAGGTGGCAGTTCAGGTGGATAAACATCCATTTACTTTGATTCTTATTTTTTAAGTAAAATATGAAAACATATTCAGACTGATTCTGGAGTGATCAGAGCCAGCAGCCGACTGGGAATGACAAAAACCAGGTGGGATAATCACTCACGCTCCTCCGAGCACACGGATTGAGGCAACTCTGTTGAGGCTGTAGCGGCTCATCAGGTTGGGGATGTCGTCCTGGATCTCCATTTTCTTACCAGAGTAACCAGCTCGTTCAAACAGCTGAGCTCTGGCAGAGCCGTTGTCCTAGAAATCACAGATTGACATGCAAGTCAGTTTCTAACTTGAATGCAATGTGTTTTTTCTGGATTTTTGGTTGATATTCTGTCTCACGCCATTAAAATGAAACTCATAAAAATTTGAGAATGTTAATTTCTTTGGAAGTGAGCAAACTTACACATTCAGCAGGGGATCAATAATTTCCCCTTCTGTAAACAGCTGCTGAGTGTGTGTACGTGTGTGTGTCTCAGTAGCTGCTGTGTTTTTGAATAAGTTATGCTACTGCTGAAATAGGATACTGTAGTCATATCGACTGATTGTTAGTTATTTTAAGAGAATATGAAACTTTTTCAGTCTGCAATACCTTTTATGTTTAGATGCTACCAACTTGAGGTGGATAACACCCCACTATGACGTGTACTTTCAATCAGTTGTTATCTGCCAATAAAACTCAAAGAAGAAACAAAAAGATGGCACCTTTTGTTTCTTCTGCCATAGGCAGTATCAAAGATGGACATATCTACCATGAAGTCACCCACTAGTTTGGTTTGTGCCATTTTGAACCCTCAAGATGGACATTTTTGTTTTTGCCATCTTGTTTTGAAATTGGATGAAAGAGGATCTGGTCAAAGAAGAAATAAAGGTACCTATACTGGAGTACACCCAATCTGTAATGTGCATTTGTGACAGCATGCCTACTTTCCTTCATATTAATAGACTACATACCACAGGCTAATTAAACTTTAATTAAAAAGTTGGTACTTCATCCTGCTGTCTTAGCTAATTATAGACTGATTTTTAACCTTCCTCTTATTTAAAAACTTTTATTTACAAAGTTTATTTAAAAGGTTGTCATTGATAATTTACAAAATAATGTTTTATCTGAGTTTCACTCAGGATTCAGAATTCATCACAGTACAGAAATTAGTGAAGGTTACACATTATGCTCTTTTGGCCTCTGAAAATGGACACATATTGGTGCTTGTCCTGCTAAACCTGCAACAGTCAATACTGTTAAACATAACATTTTATTACAGCAATTAGTGCATGCCTTAAAAGTACTGCACTGCAGTGGTTTGAATCATGTTTTTCTGATATATTCCAATTTGTGCATGTAAATGGGGAGTCGTCTTCACACACAAAAGTTAGTCATGGAGTTCCACAGGGTTCCATGCTGGGACCAATACTTTTTACATTATACATGTTTCCCTTAGGCAGTATTATTAGAAAACACTGCATACATTTTCAGTGCTATGCAGATGATACACAGCTGTATTTAACTATAAAGTCAGATGATATAAATCAACTAGTTAAACTGCAGGGATGTCTTGAAGACAAAAGCTGCTCCAAAATTCTGCAGCAAGAATACTGACAGGCACAGCTCCCAGTTAGGATTAGGGAGATTGACACCCTCTCTATTTTTAAGATAAAGCTTAAAACTTTCCTTTTTGATCATGCTTATGGTTACACTTTCAGTGTTTATACACCACTCTGAATTTAATCATTAGTTATTATTAATTTTCTGGCTCATTTTCTTCGGCATGTCTTTTGTCCTGGCTCCCTCCCATCAGTCCCAACTGGTTGTGGCAGATCACTGCCCCTCCCTGAGACTGGTTATTCCAGAAGTTTTTTCCTGTTAAAAGGGAGTTTTTCCTTCTCACGTTTACACCTGTGCCCAATTAAGAATCACCAGGTGTCTTTAGACAGTGGGAACCAATGCACCATTGTTAAGGTTTATTTTTCTATTGAAATTATTTTCTTCTAATGCTATAAAGATTTTAAGTGTATGCATTTGTAAACAAAACCTTGAGTCAACTTTACACTGTATAACAGACTATACTTTTAGAAATATGTACAGATGAAATATGTGTAGTATCACTTGTACAAAACCAACAAAATAGTAATAAATTATTAAAATGTAATATATTACAATATTCATAATGTAATATATAATTGAGAAAATATTTTTATTTTTATCCTGGAATCCACCATAAGTTGCTTTGATGCATTTTTGTAAGTATTCAGTTGCTTATCAGCAGTACAGCAGACATGGACTACATATGTCAAGGGCTTTCCTTGTAAAAGGCAGGGACAGAAAGAAGGTCTTTCTATCAGACTGACTGTCCATGTCTTTTCTTGCACCTATAATGGCTGTGTGTTTTGTAACTAATGTGTGTTTTTGTCTTCCACCTGTTTGACAGCACGGACAGAGGAGATGTGGTCCCCCTGGGCACACCATTTATCGTAGCAGTTGTACTCGCCCCTGTCAGACATGTCCCACAGGTATTGACGCCCCCGGAAGTTTTCATGCTCGTAACCCACCCATCTTTAAGTGAGAAGAGAGAAGAAAGTCAAAAATAGATGCACATAGCAGCAGTGGCAAAACAACAACAACAGAGGAACAGTTTTCCTGCAACTTGCTGTCAAACCTCATAATAAACTTTGCTGCAGCAACAAAGTTTTGTTGCTGCCTTTTGAATTGTCCGTTAAACAACTTCCTCAAATGCTGTGCAATTTTAATTTCTTTTACTTTTAACATCTAGACATGGTTTTATCTGCAAAACCAAATACTGGGGTTTAATTCATTTAAAGGTCTCACTGCCAAACAGTAAGATACACTATACTGCCAAAAGAATTCTGCCTTTACTTCTTGTGGTTTACTTGTGGTTCCTAGGATACTTACTTACTTTCTTGTAGTTCCTAGGATACTAAAGAGTAGAATGGGAGGCAGAGTCTTCAGCTTTCAGGAGACAGACACCCTCTCTAGACTTAAAACTTTCCTTTTTGAGGCATGTTGTACAAATGCTCAAGTAGAGCAAAAAAGTGCTATAAAAACTACATTTAATTATTAGTGATAACTAATCTCTGGCTCTCTTCCACAGTGTGCCTTTTGTCCTGTCTCCCTCCCCTTACCCCCAACCGGTCGCAACAGATGACTGCCCCTCCCTGAGTCTGGTTCTGCTGGAGGTTTCTTCCTGTTAAAAGGGAGTTTTTCCTTCACACTATCGCCAAGTGCTTGCTCATAGGGGGTCATCTGATAGTTGGGTTTTCTCTGTATTATTGTATACAATAAATATACAATATAAATTGCCTTGATGTGACTGTTTGTTGTGATTTGGTGCTATATAAATACATTTTAACTGATTTTAACTGACAAATTTACACCCTTTTAAACCTTTAAAGGGGTGTGAAAAATGTATCTAATCTAAAACTCAAATTTCTGGACATTATTTAGTATTTAACTTAATCTATTTAATTTTTTGTATTTGATTTCTTTGTCTCTTATTCATGCTGTTTGAATGAAAGCGGTGCCATGTTTAGAACAGGCACATGCACAAGCACACACACATGTATCTTTATACTGTGCTCTTTTCAAAACAGTAACTTTATGATTGCCTGCATGTGAGGACTCTAGGAGACACATGTATTAATTAATTGTAGCTACTAACAATAACCTGGGTTAAACTACCTAGATGGGTATTTCAGATACTTCGCTGTTACCTACTTTTTGGATAACTTGTGGCCTGCTGCCTGTTTTAAGTGGACCACTTAAGAAAAGACTTACGCTCCACTCTCCACCTGGACGGAGTTGCATCTCTCTGGAAAGTTCTTGTCACTGACCCTGGTGCAGTCTGAGTTCAGGTCCAGCTTTCTGCCAGCGAAGTTTCGCTGTTCAAAAAGGGTCACCTGAGAGCAGAGACAGCACAAAAATAGCGTGGGTTACACTTTACCAAAAAACAGAAACACCAAAGATCCTGCTTTGATGTTACAACTGCATAAAATGGGGGTGTTCCTTATTAGGGAGTATTTTACTGATATTGCATATACAAAGTTTTAAACTTTGAGGGAGCATAACCTGCATGTGAAGCTCCCGTGTTGTTAAATCTAGTTGATATGAACACTGTTTCATTAATGTTTTTGAACATTTTATTATAGTACCAACAATAAGCATGCAGCTATTATCTGGATTTTGTAAATTTTACAGAGGACATAAATATTTTTACTTAGAACTGATGGATGGTCTCACTGTCATCCATCAGTTCTGTACTGCAGTCACCTGCCACCAGCCACCTTGAAGGCCTGTACCACAGGCCTTCAAGGTGGCTGTAATTAAACCGCTACTTAAAAAGCCATCACTTGACCCAGCTGTCTTAGCTAATTATAGGCCAATCTCCAACATTCCTTTTCTCTCCAAAATCCTTGAAAGAGTAGTTGTAAAACAGCTAACTGATCATCTGCAGAGGAACGGTTTAATTGAGGAGTTTCAGTCAGGTTTCAGAATTCATCACAGTACAGAAACAGCATTAGTGAAGGTTACAAATTATCTTCTTACAGCCTCTGACAGTGGACTCATCTCTGTGCTTGTCCTGTTGGACCTCAGTGCAGCTTTTTATACTGTTGACCATAACATTTTATTACAGAGATTAGAGCATGCCATAGGTATTAAAGGTACTGGACTGCAGTCGTTTGAATCATATTTATCAAATAGACTCCAATTTGTTCATGTAAATGGGGAGTCTTCTTCACACACTAAGGTTAATTATGGAGTCCCACAGGGTTCTGTGCTAGGACAGATTTTATTTACATTATACGTGCTTCCGTTAGGCAGTATTATTAGAAAGCATTGCATCAATTTTCATTGTTATGCAGATGATACTCAGCTTTATCTATCAATGAAGTCAGATGACACACATCAATTAGTTAAACTGCAGGAATGTCTTAAAGACATAAAGGCCTGGATGACCTCTAATTTCCTGCTTCTAAATTCAGATCAAACTGAAGTTCTTGTACTTGGCCCAACAAATCTTAGAAACACGTGTCAAACCAGATACTTACTCTGGATGGCATTACTTTGGCCTCCAGTAACACTGTGAGAAATCTTGGAGTCATTTTTGACCAGGATATGTCCTTCAATGCACATATTAAACAAATATGTAGGACCGATTTTTTACATTTGTGCAATATTTCTAAAATTAAAAACATCCTGTCTCAGACTGATGCTGAAAAGCTAATTCATGCATTTATTACTTCTAGGCTGGACTATTGTGATTCATTATTATCAGGCTGTCCTAAAAGCTCCCTGAAAAGCCTTCAGCTGATTCAAAATACTGCAGCTAGAGTACTGACAGGGACTAGAAAGAGAGAGCAGATTTCTCCCATATTGGCTTCTCTTCATTGGGTCCCTGTTAAATCTAGAATGGAATTTAAAATACTTCTTCTCACATACAAGGTCTTGAATAATCAGGCCCCATCTTATCTCAAAGACCTCATAGTCCCATATCACCCCAATAGAGCACTTCGCTCTCAGACTGCTGACTTAATTGTGGTTCCTAGGATACTTAAAAGTAGAATGGGAGGCAGAGCCTTCAGCTTTCAGGCCCCTCTTCTGTGGAACCAGCTCCCAGCTTGGATTAAGGAGACAGACACCCTCTCTATTTTTAAGATTAGGCTTAAAACTTTCCTTTTTGATCAGGCTTATAGTTAGGGCTGGATCAGGTGACCCTGAACCACCCCTTAGTTGTGCTGCTATAGGCCTAGGCTGCTGGGGTGTTCCCATAATGCACTGCTTCTTTTCATTCACCTTTATTTACTTTGTTTATACTTTACTCTGTATTTAATCATTATTATTAATCTCTGGCTCTCTTCCACAGCATGTCTTTTGTCCTATATCTCTCCCCTCAGCCCCAACCGGTCACGGCAGATGACTGCCCCTCCCTGAGCCTGGTTCTGCTGGAGGTTTCCTGTTAAAAGGGAGTTTTTCCTTCCCACTGTCGCCAAGTGCTTGCTCATAAGGGGTCATTTTGACTGTCGGGTTTTCTCTGTATTATTGTATGGTCTTTACCTGTAATACAAAGCGCCTACTATTAAGCTCTGACCTTAACACGCATACAGTATGTTTGGACACACCTTCTGATTCAGTGGTTTTCCTTTACTTAAAAAGTGTCTGCATTGCAGATTAATACTAAAGCCATGCAAACTATGAAGAAATATGTATGGAATTATTTAGTAAACAAGAAAGTCTTAAAAAAAAAACAGAATATGTTTTATATTTTACATTCTTCAAAATAGACACCTCTTGCTTAGATGACAGTTTTGCACATCTCTGCATTTTCTCGGTCAGCTTTATGAGGTTGTCACCTGGAATAACTTTCAGATAACAGCTGTGCCTTGATTTCTTGAATTTCTTGCCGTCTTAATGTGTTTGAGACCATCAGCTGTGTTGTGAAGCGGTAGAGTTGGTATACAGTGAATAGCCCTGTCTGAGTAATGTTCTAATCCATATTATGGCATGAACTACTGAACTAAGTAAAGAAAAACACCAGTCCATCATTACTTTAAGAAATGAAGGTCAGTAAATCTCAAAAATTTCAAGAACTTTGAAAGTATCCTCAAGTGCAGTCACAAAGACCATCAAACATTAACATAGAAGAGCCACCTTGACAGGACAAGACTCAGCTGTATATGTGCATCTGAAGGAGAAAGGGCACTCTTTTGAGGATGCCAATGTTCACATTTTGGACTGGGAAGACAGATGGTTTGAAAGAGGAGTAAAAGAAGCATCTATGTCCACTGTGAACAACCATCACTGAACAGAGGAGGTGGACTACGTCACCAACTTTCCCCCGTTTACAGTCCGATCCTGAGCTCCCTTCCCAGGCGCCTCAACCCCCATTCACAGCTTTGTTCAGGTGACCTCACTGGGTCACTTGATGCAATGGGCCGAATTCCCAAATTGGTTTCATCAGAAACCACTGATCGTAATGACCCACGCCTCCTTTCACACCTTGGCGCATGTGATTATGCACATGAACACTACTGGGTCACAACCACCTCCAAGGAACTACGTCCAGTGGGGTTTAAATACCGGGGTAACTCAACCTTTTGGTTTGAGAATTGAAGAAGCCTTTCAGATGAGAGGTGAAAAGTCTTCAAGAAACAAAAAGAAGTCCAGTTGCCCATTTTCAAGCTCCAGAGACTACTATGACCTGGGAACTGAGAGCCTACACAGACACATCAAACGTTATGATGAATCTGGCTCTCATCAGGACCGCCCCAGGAAAGGGAAGTAAGGTTCATCAGAGTTACCAGCCTCAGAAACCACAAGTTAACAGCACCCTGGATAAAAGCCCACCTAAATCCTTTGCTGAGTTCAAGTAGCACACACATTTCAACATCAACTGCTCAGAGAAGACTTTATGGCTGAATTCCTGCAAAGAAGCCACTTCTAAGGAACAACAACAAGAGGAAGAGAATGGGTTGGGGGAAAGGAACACAAGGAATATACATTAGACCAGTGGAAATCTGTCCTTTGGTCTGATAAGTCCAAATTTGAGATTTTTGGTTCCAAATGCCATGTCCTTGTAAGATGCAGAAAAGGTGAGCGGATGGTTCCTACATGCGTAGTTCTCTACCGTGAAATATGGAAGAGGAAGTGTGATGGTGTGCTTTGCTGGTGTCACTGTTGGCAATTTATTCAAAATCCAAGGCACACGTAACCAGCATGGCTACCACAGCATTCTGCAGTGACATGCCATCCCATCTGGTTTGTGCTCAGTGGGACCATCATTTGCTTTTCAACAGGACAGTGACCACAAACACACCTCCAAGCTATATAAGGGCTATTTGACCAAGACAGAGGGTGATGGAGCGTTGCGTCAGATGACCTGGCCTCCACAATCACCTGATCTAAACTCAGTTGAGATGGTCTGGGATGAGTTGGACCGCAGAGTGAAAGCAAAACAGCCAACAAGTGCTCAGCATCTCTGGGAACTCCTTCAAGACTGTTGGAAAACCATTTCAGGTGATTCTCTCATGAAGCTGACTGAGAGAATGCCAAGAGTGTGCAAAGCTGTGATCAAAGCAAAAGGTGCCGACTTTGAAGAATCTAAAATCCAAAACATATTTTGGTTTGTTTAACATGTTTAAGTTTATGGCATGATTCCTTATGTGTTCCTTCATAGTCCAGATGACTTCAGTATTAATTTACAATGTAGGAAAAAATAAAATACAAACACTGAATGAGAAGGTGTGTCCAAACTTTTGACTGATATTGTATATGACAGTGATAATAATCTTCTCACCTAATGCCCAGCATTTTCAAAAATTGAATTTAGTTTTATCTAAACAAAGCAAAGTCATAAGTAATAAGTAATCTCAGAGCAATTCACAAAGTAAGGTTAAGAGAGAAATCCAGTGATTCCCCTTGCACATTTAGCAGTGGGAAGAAAAAAATCTTTTAACAGGAAGAATCATGCAACAAGATTATTTGGTTAATAGATAGGACAAGAAAGCACATATACCCAAAGTGACCTGTTCCTGTTGAAGTGCTTTTCAGCATTAAGAAATGGTACTTGAAAAGTTACAACTTTGAGATGGGATGCTAAGACTTTTAAATGTCTTGAGCATCATAAAATGAATCGTATCCATCTCCACTGTACTGGGATGAACACAATTTGGTATAAACAGAATAAATTACTCTCTTAAACCAGAATTTATGGGTTGATACAAGGTTACCTTCCCTACTGGCAGTAGAATACGTTTGTCTTTCTGGGTGTGTTTGGTTTTTTTTTCCCAAAAAATGACCCACGTGATTTCTCAGTTTCTCAGTAGTTACTAATTAACTTACTGATGACCTGACCATCATAATTTTATGCCACAGAATGAGTCTGGTTTTTTTTATTCTAGTCACTTTATATTAAGGAACCCATCTATATACTTTGACAAAGTAACTATATAATTGTTTGACTCACCCTCCCACTGGACCCGTAGAAGGCACGTTGGAGCACAGACCCCAGCTTGCTGTAGATATAGAAGATTTTGAGTGAATAATCATAACCTAAATACACACACACAGTTAATAATCAAGACATAAACTACAGCAATCAAAGAAACTCCCTGGTCTGTGTTTGGGGACCAAAAGTTAAGACTTTAGACTCTGAAAATATTTTTTGTCGCTTTGTTTAACAATTATTGCTGCTTTTCTTTTCATACTATTTTCATGTAGCGCCATCATCTTGCACTTTAAAATATAAAACAGTATGTGTGCATACAGCCATCATCACTCTCCATGTGAAAATGGTTTTTGCGAAACTGGTGTTGTAGGCATCACAGAGAGCACAGCATGAGAATCAGCAGGAAACTGGCTGTGAAGCCACAGGCCCGACCACTTCAACACCATTAGTGGGTGTCTCACTCTGTGGGCCGTGGCCAGATCACGGCACTCTCAACATACCTGGTTTGTTGGACTAATCCTGGGACCTTAGTAAAGATGTTCATGTCAGCTCTGCAAGGCTACAATAAAGCCCCTTAAATATGGCCAGCTGAGGTGAGTGGACAAGTACTAGAAAACTCAGAGTGTTTCTGCAATGGTCGTCGGGGCCCTAGTGTCATTGATATGCTAAACTCACGCTGTCTCCTTTTTCCACAGCTGCAAACACTGCAACCACAAGCAGTGCACAAAAAACCCATACAAACACACATCCAGTGAGCAAGTGAAACAGATGAGTGAAGATACACAAACACATCAAGCAGAGAGAGAGCACAGTTTCAGCACGCCAACATTAAGTGAGAGTGCAATGCCAACAGTTTTGGTTTTGAACAATTCAGCACTTTCTCTGCTGCAACAATGCTTTGTAAACAATGCATCTTATGATAATGGTCGCATTCGTGCTTAGTGTAGGGCCCCACTCCAGCACACTGTATTCACTGAAGAGGTCATGACCCTAAGCGGAGCTGTAGTGAGCTTCGACTATATGATTGTTTCACCTCTGTGAACCTGAAAAGATTATAATGTTCTGATGGTTTCACCTTCTGGTTTCAGATGACCCGGCAAAAATGACAAGGCTTCCTGAATCTTGTTGGAGAGGGGAGCATTGGTGAATGTTATTTATTTAACCTTTATTTAACCAGGAAATCTTTTTTTTCCAAGGGAAACCAGGCCAAGATGACACTGCGTGCCATCAATGAGCTAATTTAATTTAAGTGTGTATCTGAATCAAGGGTTAGATCCTGGAAATGGTTTTCAATCACAGCAGCTCGTGGAAAGGCATGCCAGGCAATCCCAGGCTATTAGTGGACCCCAGTACTTACCAAAACAACCCTGAAGCTTTTTAACTCCTAAAGAAAAACTCCCTAAAGAAGCTCCATTTAAACTCCATTAAATTATCACAGGAACCATCACTCCTGTGCTCCAGCAAACTATCTTATGTAAACACAAGTTTATCATATTAAAATGCTAATCGATCATTTCCTCTGATCAATTGGCTGAAAACTGTTCTCCTAATTAAAGAGAAAATATAATGCAAATGTTCAGTTTTATGGATGCATAATGCATTCACTTGACAATTTTTTTCTTGCTTTTCTGAATTAACACAATACCTATCTTGGAAATTCCAATATTATTTAAATTAAAAATATGATGTGTTTTCTGAATTCGTGAGATATATCTTAAAATTCCAACAATTTGCTGATTTGAGTGCTTGATTTCACAAGCAATAACGACACTGCCCCTGATAACTGGAACACTGGGCAATATTGGCATATTTGTGTAAAATAGATGGTAGAGACTGTTTGTCTGCTGGATGTTTCTACAGGATCACTGGAACTGATGTGGTTGTGGGATGTGGCAGCTCATGAAATCAAGGTTTTAAGTCAATAGATGCTCTCCTAGGATTTTAAGAAAAACAGGACTTTTTTAATTAAAATTTTTTCACAGAATTTCCGAGATAATGATCTCAATAATTCAGAACAACAGGACTTGGTTGTGCCAGTGATATTAAAATATATAAATATTCACAGAAATCTGTCCATAGTAAGTAACCTTACTAACAAACAGACAAACCAAACCAATTGTATAATCTTACTGATGGGTGCAAAACACAAACAAGCTTTCTTCTAGAATTAATCAGAGTACTCTCAATATAAGAAATGAAGGCTAAAAAAATGTTGTTTTTTTTTAAATTGCTGAAGATTTCTACTCTGCTCACAAACAGTGCAAACTGCCTCTGACCAGAATAGAAGTAGAAGCTGGAGACCCCTCTGAAGTTTACTAGTGAGAACTATACACTCAGCTGTAATGGGATGGTGGTTGTATGAAGCCAAAACATCAGGTTAGCTGACCACCAGATGAAGTTTGGGGAGGCATCAAGACAAAGAAAGTGGGTGAGCTGAAGCAGAGCTATCAGATCATAAATTCCTCACTGACTGAAGACTGTACGTATCTAAGCCACAGCTACTGGAAATAATCATTGTTGCTGCAAAAATGAGGTTTAACCAGCCATCAAATTCAGTGGTTTGCTGCTAGTGTTGTGAATTCTTGATGAGTCTGTGTAATGCACAAAAATAGAACTGCTTATATTTGCATAAGCAGTTCTCTGAAAACCTTTTCCCATAATACTTGCCACTGTAACTTCACCTTCTCTGCTAATATCTCCTGATGTGTTTTGAAACTATGAACTGCAACTGTTATGCAACCTAGCTGCAAACGAATCATGTTCTCTGACATTAACTTTGCTTACAGTGTCAAAATCCCTCCTTTTTCAAAAAGATCTGTTGGCCCCAGCAGATTTATGCTCACACTTCACTGCCTTCAAATGGAGAGGTATTCAGTGTGTGTCTGGTGGGGGTGGGGGTTGTTGTATGTGTGCTGATGAATAGCAGAAAATGTCCTGGATGTTTTTGTCACATTGGCAGTGAACCAGCCGGTAACAGTGGTGAGCACGGATCAGGTTGAGAAGCTTGGAGACTTTTCTTGCATTTTGGAGCAGTTTCCAACGGAGACAAATGCAGCAGGTCAGACATCTATATGTGGTTCTGAGTGAGGTGGCTGGGGCGACAGAGGCTGAGCAAAGGGAAAGGTATAGGGAAAGAAACAGTACAGGACTTAAGGAAAATTCTGTGTTTTTTTTTTACCCACTCTTACTTTTTAAAATCTTGGCTACCTTTCACACTCCTGAAGAGATTTAGCTCCTTGAAATGTCGCTCATCCTAACCGTGCTGGACAAGTTGGCTTATTTTCTGTCTCTGATAGCATTTTGTGTCAGTGTGTCTTACAGCTGGCTGAAATGAATCTAGGCTCTTCTGTCATATCCATGAGGTCTGACAATGACTGGATGTTTTTCAGTGGATATTTAACTTTTTTTCAGTGGATATTTAAATGATCCTGAGGTTTGGGGTTGATTTAGGATGGTTTTACTCAAAACCTGTGGACACCTGACGCCTGATTGTAAGTTTCCGAGTCTTGTTTTATTTGAACATTTATGCATGTTCTTTTTTTATTCTGTCACTGAGTTCAGAGTAGACTGCAGCCTTGCAACAGTTTTGATTTCTGCATTAGTGTCATTAACCCTGTGAGGACTAAGTCGTCATTGGTGATGACCCCAACTTTAACCCTAATCCTAACTTTGACCCTAAACCCATGCAATCAGAATTTTATTTTTCTCTTTGCAATCTGGGTACAGATGAATTTATTCAATTTATATTTTCTTCACAAAAAGCCCTGTTTGGATTTCTCCTAAATATGGGTAGGGCTAGGGTTAGGGCTATCAACAATGATGACATAGATTTTAGAGAGTTAGCATGTAAACTATGAGGCTGTTAAATCAGTGTTAAAATCTGCCAAATAATTGCTCTGTAGGTGTAACTGAAGACAGTGAGCTCCTTGCCAATGATCACGATGCCACAGTGGGGAATCCTGAGACCACACCATGTGCTTGCCCTAGTGATCTATGTTTCAGCCAGTGAGGACTTTGACTGGACAAAGAATGAGAGAACATCCTTCTACTACGGCATCTTCCCAACTGGTAGGAAACCAGGATCTTCAACATACTAGTCCACATGATTCAAGTGTCCATATATATGTAAATAGTCTTTCTGGTTTATTTAAGTAAATTGAGCAATTTGTTAAAACTGTTTCTTACTGCCATTGTATTGACAGTATATAGGCATATAGGGGATGATATATGGGGATCCTAAATATCATGTTACTTTGGACCTCTGACCTCTTCTTCAAGGTCAAATAAGGTCAGACATTCATAAAATTTATTTTATCTTTAAAATTCTGCTGCCTTTGTTTGTACTGGCAGCATTTAGGAAATGATATTGGTCCAATCCAAATATATCACATTTGACCTCTGACCTCACTTTTACAACGGAAAGTGGGTCTTTATTTATAGCTGATTACATGAAAACAAAACTTACGAGGATACAGCCACAAACACAGAGACTCTGATGAGAGATGAGTGGAGACTGAGACAATAAATACACTGAAGGATAAGAATAGAACCGGCAACAGGTGGGAGCACAGCTGAAAGTAATCACAGAAGATGAGACAAGTAAGTAAAACTAAACACAAAGCACAAGAGGCAAAAGACCAACAAAGTAAAACAGGAAACAGTTGAACAAGAAGACAGTAAACAGATAAAAGCAAGACAGACACTGAGGAAATCTAAACACAGATGCATTTATGAGCATAACACAGGGAGACAAACACACTGAGGAAATCAGACACATGAATAACACAACAAGGAGACAAGACACAAGAGGGAGGGAATATTTATAATGGGAAAGACACATAGAGGGAGAAGTAAACTATAAAGTTGCTGGAACAAATGCGCAAAAACTAAATATACTAAAGAGTAAAACCATGATAGAACAGAAACATTGTACAAACAAACAAGACTAATAAACTAAACTCTCAACTAAATAAACTAACCCTCCTCAAATGTCCAACAACTCAAAAACACTGTGTCAGGCTAAAGGCTAAAGCTACCAGGCCACCGCTACCTAGCCTACTATTAGCAAACATACGCTCACTTGAAAACAAACTGGACGAGCTCAGGGCCACAATAACAACACAACGAGAAATTAGAGAATGTTATGTCTTTATTTCTCTCAGACGGCTTTCGAACAGCGGGCCTGACTCGCAGCTGCAAACACATGCACTCTACCTAGAGGACAGAACGGACTGCTTTAATAGTACTGACTGGGATGTTTTTAAAGTTGCTACAGAGAGTGAGGACTGCTCTGTTGACCTAGAGGAAAATTCAACAGGAGTTACCAGTCAGTACATGCACTGAGTACAGTGTGTACGGACAGTATTCAGACCCCTTTAAATTTTTCACTCCTTGTTTCATTGCAGCCATTTGCTAAAATCAAAAAAAATCATTTTATTTCTCATTAATGGACACTCAGCACCCCCATCTTGACAGAAAAAAGCAGAAATGTAGAAATTTTTGTAAATTTATTAAGAAAGAAAAACTGAAATATTACATGGTCATAAGTATTCAGACCCTTTGCTCAGTATTGAGTAGAAGCACCTTTTGAGCTCGTACAGCCATGAGTCTTCTTGGGAATGATGCAACAAGTTTTCCACACCTGAATTTGGGGATCCTCTGGTTGGATGGTGAACGTTGGTGGACAGCCATTTTCAGGTCTCTCCAGAGATGCTCAGTTGGGTTTAGGTCAGTGCTGTGGCTGGGCCAGGCAAGAATGGTCACAGAGTTGTTCTGAAGCCACTCCTTTGTTATTTTAGCTGTGTGCTGAGGGTCATTGTCTTGTTAGACGGCGAACCTTCGGCCCAGTCTGAGGTCCTGAGCACTCTGAAAGAGGTTTTCTTCCAGGATATCTCTGTACCTGGCCGCATTCATCTTTCCTTCAATTGCAACCAGTCGTCCTGTCCCTGCAGCTGAAAAACACCCCCATAGCATGATGCTGCCACCACCATGTTTCACTGTTGGGATTGTATTGGGCAGGTGATGAGCAGTGCCTGGTTTTCTCCACACATACCGCTTAGAATTAACGCCAAAAAGTTCAATCTTTGTCTCATCAGACCAGAGAATCTTATCTTTCATAGTCTGGGAGTCCTTCATGTGTTTTTTGGCAAACTCTATGCAGGCTTTCATATGTCTTGCACTGAGGAGAGGCTTCCGTCGGGCCGCTCTGCCATTAAGCTCTGACTGGTGGAGGGCTGCAGTGATAGTTGACTTTGTGGAGCTTTCTCCCATCTCCCTACTGCATCTCTGGAGCTCAGCCACAGTGATCTTTGGGTTCTTCTTTACCTCTCTCACCAAGGCTCTTCTCCCACCATTGCTCAGTTTGGCTGGACGGCCAGGTCTAGGAGGAGTTCTGGTCGTCCCAAACGTTTTCCATTTCATCAGATCAGAAGAAATGGACAGCATGGGAGTTAAATATGAGTGTCACAGCAAAGGGTCTGAATACTTAATGACCATGTGATTTTTCAGGGTTTTTTTCTGTCAAGATGGGGTGCTGAGTGTCCATTAATGAGAAATAAAATGATTTTTTTTGATTTTAGCAAATTGCTGCAATGAAACAAAGAGTGAAAAATTTAAAGGGGTCTGAATACTTTCTGTACCCACTGTAAGTCATGACTGTGTCGCCTCCCAGTACAACATCAGCGTCATCAAGTTTGCTGATGATAGGAGTGCAAAAGAAGAGAGAGGCACGTGGAGAGCCACAGCTTATATACCCACCCTCACCTCTGTGAGTGGCCACCAACAGCAGGTATTATGAGCAACATCCATGCTGCTACACCACCTTGCAGTCTCCTATCTCTTTCAGACTGCACCTTCTGCATAAGATGTGTGCACCTTCCTCCACTCTTATACATCACCCTGTGTTCCAGACTCTTCGTAATGTATGTGTTCACCACAGCCATGTCCATCTTTTTTCATAAAATCCTCTGCCATCTGTCCTGAATTTCTCTCCTTACCACCATACCTACCCAACACCTCATCATCACCTCTGTTCCCTTAACCTACATGTCCACTGAAGTCTGCTCCAATCACCATTTTCCCCCTTGGGCACTCTCTACCACTCCATACAACTAAGAATTCCTCTTTCTCTTCTAACTGACATCCAACTTTTGGGGCACTGACAGCATTTACCATCAACCCTTCAATTTCCAGCTTCAAACTCATGATCCTGTCTGATGCTCTTGTTGTCTCCACAACACTATTCAAATACTCTTCTTCAAGATTGCCCCTACTGAATTTCTCTTCCTACCTACACCATGGTAGAATATCTTGAATCCACCTCCAATGACCCTGGCCTTGCTTCCCTTCCACCTGGCGTCCTGCACACACAATATATCTGCCTTCCCTCTCTCCATCGTATCAGCCAGCTCTCTCCCTTTCCCAGTCATAGTCCTTACATTTAGAGTACCTACTCTCACTTCCAAACTCCTGCCTTTCCTACACTCTCACTGCCTCTCTAACACGCCTTCCCCTTCTCCTCTTCCTTTGTCTTCGACCAAGAGTAGCACAGTTTCCACCGGCACCGGAGGCAGTTGTTGTGAACCTGGGCTCCGACCAGTCTAGTATGGAAATCTTATTCTGTATGATCCACATGTTTGATTTGGCCAAGATTTTATTCCTGTCATTTGTGCACCTTTTCTATCTCATGTTTCCTTTCCAGTCAGTATCCATTAAAATGCTTTGATTGCCCTCTGTTAACAGCCAGGCCTTCACCAGTGACCTTCTGTGGCATACCCTCATCATGGAGGGTGTTGATGATGATAATTTGGACAACTGTCAGTTCAAAAAAGATTCAGTTCAATTCAGAAAATCTTTCTCATGATTGTGGTTAAATATATTGAACTATACTGAGAGATACACATTAGACTATAGTTTGAACAGTGATTTCCTGAGGCTAGAAACAGAAAAGTCTAATAATTTGAGATACTGGATTTTTGATTTTCATGAGCTAAAAGCCATGATCATCAGTAGTAAAGCAAAAAGCCTTGAAATATTTTCCTTGATGTATGATGAGTACAGAATAATGTACCTCTACCTTTTAGATTTATATTTTGAAAAAAAAAGAATTTCACTGTTGGCCTCCTGCTCAAAATACTATGAAAATTATTCAAGCACTACTCCTCTACTCATTTTCAGAAAACAAATATGTCACATTTTCTCTTTTTTATTTTCCATATTTATCCAGACGTGACTTTCAACATCCACATTATGCAGTATTGCGTGGGAACCCCATGTCTCCACAAAGCCTATGTGTTCATATCACATATTCCTCGTGAGCAGATGGATGTTTTTGAGTTGGCTTTATTTTTATCTGAGCACTTCAAGAACATTTTCTTCATGTTGGCTTAAAAGTTGAGCAGAAAAATCCAGTCTTGACCTTGGAAACAATAATGTGATTATGATTAAAAGCTCAGGTGTAACTACAAGATAAACATAAAATTTTATTATCAACAGCTGGTTTGATGGGTTTGTGTTCCTCTGCAGGTTTCTCCTGGGGAGCTGGCAGCTCTGCCTACCAGACTGAAGGAGCTTGGAATATAGATGGAAAGGGATTAAGCATCTGGGATGCATTTGCCCACAAAAAGGGGAAAATATCCTTAAATGAAACAGCAGACTCTTCATGTGAAGGCTACTACAAATTCAAGGTGACATGAAGAAAAATGTACTCTCACGCCACACTCAAAGTATAAACCTTTCACTAGTGCTATACTGTTACACCCAAGCACATTATTCCTAAACTAATCTAAATAAAGTGTTAACTGATTTCTAATACCGTAACCATTTCCTTATCGAGGCATCTTTAGTTGGCTCTGTCTCCTAAAGTTCATCTTCCTATATGACTGTGTTCAACATACATATTGATACATATGAAGGAAAAGCTTGAACACTAAGATTAATATTTTGGATAGGTCTCAAACTGCATTCCTGATTAAAACAGACTAAACACAAAAATAACAAGTAAAAGCTAATTTCACACCTGACATAAAAGTAAAAAATAACATGAAAGTAAGTATAAAATAATAGTTATATAGTGCCGAATCATATCAAACAGTGGCCTCAAGGTGTATTATATTGTAAGGTAAAGACCCTACAGTAATACAGAGAAAAAAAATATAATAGTGGTCTCACACTGGAATCAAACCACAGACTCCTGCATCTTATGGCTTATGATTCTTACACTCCAACCAACCTCCATAATTCTTCTGGTCATATGGGAACATAATTTTTAGTAATGTGAAGAAAAACTCAAGTCTGATAACAGCTTTATCTTCAGACACTACTGATTTGGTTTCTTCACTTCTGGAAATCTGCTGCTTTTTTTTTTTTCTTCCATAGCAGTCAGGCGCTCTCACAGCTTCACTGCTTCCTCCATTCTCCCCCTTAAAGTAAATATGTTTTCTTACATGGAGAGATGATGTGGCAGTGCAGACAGTGAAGACATGAATTTAGAATGATTCTGATTCAATGGCATACACACAGTGGTAAAAATGATGATACGTACATGTACTGAATCTGACAATAACTTTGCAGTTATTTTGTGTGCAGAGTAACAAGATTTCTACATCAGTATCAGTGAATTAGGCCTACTGAATACCGGACACTAAAATATAACCAGTTCCCTCTTTGTAAGATTGGAGTTTGTGCTATTAATTAAACTGCCTTTTGTAAGATTCACACATTGGGCAAGAGCTTAAAACTCTCCATATTTCCTGTTGTCTGTCTCTAAGGATGACATTGCCTTGATGAAGGACATGAAGCTGAATCATTATCGCTTCTCCATCTCCTGGCCAAGGATTTTACCCAGTGGACTGAAAAGTAAACATAAGCCTGACCATTTTATTTGCACACACACACACACACACACACACACACACACACACGCGCACACACACACACACACACACACACGCACGCACACACACACACACACACACACACACACATATATATATATATATATATATATATATATATATATATATATATATATATATATATATATATATATATATATATATATATATGCACTTTTCACTGTATGTAAATGTGGTGTGATAAAAAATATTTTAAAAATTTCACCTCAGTATCTGTTTAGTATGACAGTGAGATGGAAAACATAACTGATATGAACATAGCTGAATTTCACAATGTACTAAAAATAGTTCTAACTTCTGTTTTGTCTTTATTTTACAGCATAATCTATATCAACAGTATCAATAAGAGTATTGATGAATATTGCTCATATTTAGCATTGTACCATAACACTAGAACTGATAGTATGGGTAAGGACTGTTTACTATTGCAGTGAATTTTTTTAGTACTTTTGAGACTAAAATGCCAGTCCTCTTTGTATCCCTAATAGTATGGACAAAATGGACATTAATTGGTGTACTGTATGGATAAAAGTATTGGGCCACACTTTAATCTTAATCATTGAATTCAGGTGTTTTCAATCCAATTGCCACAGAGTTGTTCTAAAGCACTCACTGAGTTCAAGTGTTATAGTGTAATAGAATGTTTCCATTGCAACTGGTCAATTTGTGAAATTTCTAACTCTAAATGGCTTTTCTGCAAAATGGAAGCATTTAGCAACCGCAGCATGTCAGCACAAAGCTGCAGACCGTTAAAGTCACAGAGTGGAGTCATTGAGTGCTGTGGAGTAAAACTGGCCCTGCTGATGCAATAACTGCAGTTCCACACCCGCTCCGATAATAAGCTCAGCACAGAAACTGTTCTCCAGCACTTACATAGTTTGGGTTTCCTGTAGGTGTAATGTACAAGTGGTCCAGTACTGTCCTCTGTACAGAGTATACCACTGTCAACTCTTGCAGGTGAACACATCAATGAGAAAGGAATTAAATATTACAGTGACTTGATTAACATGCTACTGGACAATAAGATCACACCCATAGTCACTCTGTACCACTGGGATTTACCACAGGTAAGCACTTGACGTTTGCTTTAAGTAGTTTTTTCACTGAAAGCTACATTGTGGATACAACAGTGACATGGCGTTACTCTACAACTCCACAGATGTTACAGGAGAGATATGGAGGCTGGCACAACATCAGCATGGTGAATTACTTTAATGACTTTGCCAACTTGTGCTTTGAAAGATTTGGAAACAGAGTCAAGTACTGGATCACTTTCAACAATCCTTGGGTATGTCAGGTTAAAGAGAAATGGTGCATTCACTATCTGTTTACAGCTGTAATTTGATATTATTCTGTATCAGAGAGTGAGAGAGCGTCTTGTTATTTAGTCCATTGCTGTGGAGGGATATGAAACAGGTGAACATGCACCTGGACTGAAGCTGAAGGGAACAGGAGCTTACAAGGCCGCCCACAATATCATCAAGGTAAGACTGAATGATTTGTACCCAGTTTTTTGTTGATGAGTCTGCTCCGAGGATCAAATACCAACTAGCAAGTGGCCCCCAAATTCCCAATTATTAGTTTTGGCAGTATGATTGGGAACTAACAAAGTGTCAGCATAGTTTGTTAACACACTTAATATATGCATTTGTAATGAGGTCACATTTAATGAGCCAGCTGGCCAAGTCAAAAACATTCCCTCTGTATGTCAAATGACAAATTAATTCTTTTTTTTTCTGAGTCATGCAAAGGCACACCTCTGTGCAGACAACACAACACAATTATCTGTAGTATGGTTCCTTTGTTAAAATGGTTCTTTACAGACCTCTTTTATTTACTAACTTGTTGTACATAGGTCATAAAGTTCTAATTGGTACTAAACTCGTCCATCCATACACTCTTCCGTCCAGCACTGGTCACTTTAGAGTGACCAGTTAACTTAACCCCAGTAACTGCATATCTTTGAACTGTGCGAGGAAACCCACGCAGACACGGGGAGAACATGCAAACTCCACACAGAGAGGCCCAGGCCAAGGTGGAATCAAACCCATACCTTCTAGCTAGGCAGCAGTGCTAACCACCCATATAAATAAGAGCTATGTAATATGCTGTAAAATTCAGACTGGTTGTGTTTTTTACAAAATTGTTGAATTTAAAAAAATACATCACAATACTTTAATAAAAATAATATTGGTCTCTGAAAGCATCTAAAAAATATGCAGAAAATAAAGGCTAGATACACATCCAGCAACTTGGTACAGTATACATTAATGTTAAAACTGCAAAACCTCACTCTTTACCATAACACCCTCCAACAGTATTATTTCTCAGCAAAGTCAATAATGATGTGATGAAAAGTGTACCACAAAGTACACAAACACTGTACAAGAGCAGCTCTTTGTTATGAATGCCAGATTTACTAAATATCTCCATAATCAGATCAAGACCATTATTATATTCACAGGCAATATGCTGACTGTATGGTAGCAGAGCCTGAAAAATTGGTCTTAACTACTGCTGATGCTCCAAAGCTATACACTATATGTTATTAATCTGAGTAAATTAGCACAATACACAGTATATCTGTATTGCTGTCTTATTGCTCCAGTGGCTAGAGTACTGTGCAAAGGTCTTGAGCCACACCTCATTTTTCTATATTTTGCAAGGAAAAAAAAGAGAAAAGGTGCTGTGATGTATTGACACATGTGCTAACATACATTGAAATACAATATATAAAGAAAAAATAGAGCTTGTACAACTCTATAGAATATTTGGTATGACCACCTTTATTCTTCAACACAACCTGTACTCTCTTAGGCAAGGTTTCCTGTTTTCCTGTAATTTCTTTATATAGTCTTCAGGAATGGTTCTCCAGGGCTTTTTGTTCTGTTCTTGGTCAAGATGATCCCACACTGACTGATAGTGTTCCATTGTGTGTTTTTCTGTTGAGATAGGCTTTTATTGCATTGGAAGTGTGTTTGATATCATTGCAATGCTCAAAAATGAAGCCATTGCCAATTAGATGCTTTCCAGATGGTGCTGCCTGGTGGCTCAAAATATGCTTTTCTGAGTTCATAATTCTATCAATTTTGGCAAATTCCCAACACCACTGGCTGAGATGCAACCCCAGACCATAAAAGAGCCTACAGATAACTGTAAAAACTAACTGCTGTAGCTCTCTCCTGTCCTCCTCCATATTTACCAACAACCATTTGAACCAAAAATTTGTCATTTGGATTTATCACTCCATGAGCCCTGTTGTCACAAATTTTCAGCCCAGCTCTTGTGTAATTTGGCATACATTAGCGTTTTCTACTTATCCTTAAGAATGGCTTATTGACAGCAAATGATAAGCAAATGAAATGGCTCTCATTTGATGTTGGCTCTCACTGCGGTATTACTTGTGGTTCCTTGGATATTTAAGAGTAGAATGGGAGGCAGAGCCTTCAGCTTTCAGGCCCCTTTTCTGTGGAACGAGCTCCCAGTTTGGATTAAGGACACAGACACCCTCTCTATTTTTAATATTAGGCTTAAAACTTTTCTTTTTGCTTGTAGCTTATAGTTAGGGCTGGATCAGGTGACCCTGAACCCTTCCTTGGTTATGCTGCAATAAGCCTAGGCTACTGGGGGGTTTCCCATGATGCTCTCAGTGTTTCTTTTTCATTCAACTCTTTTCACTCTGTTTATACACCACTCTTTTTAGATAGTTTTAATGATTAGTTACTATTAATCTCTGACTCTCTTCCACAGTGTGTCTTTTGTCATATCTCTCTTCCCTCACTCCCTGAGCCTGGTTCTTCCAGAGGTTTCTCCCTGTTAAAAAGGAGTTCTTCCTTCCCACTGTTTCTTTTTCTGTTGTACACCACAAGCTTGATGGAGCAGTGAAGTGTCCCTAGACTGATTTCAAAATCAGTTTTTTGTAGCAAATTTGTCTTTGCTATTGTGTTATTAATTTTCATGTTATTCTTTACTACATAATTCCTATATATTTTGTGTTTGTTCATTGTGTTTTGTTAAATATACTGTGGTGCTTATGTCCCAATTTGTACAATGTTGTTTGTGAGGCCTTACATCTTATTTTGTTGCTTATCTTGAGCAGGACTAGCTGTTAGAGAAGATAATGCATCTCAATAGGACTTTTGTAGCTAAGTAAAGGGGAAAAAATTATGCTGAACAGACATCAGGTTGAAGCTTCCTTTCTATCTTTGCAACAGGCACATGCTAAAGTATGGCACACGTACGACATGCAGTGGAGAAGCAAACAAAAAGGTAACACATTTGTTTATTTGAACACACACACACATAGATAGATAGAAGCAGGAAAAATGGACCAGTATAAGAATTTTACCAGTGCCAAACTGTAATGGCTAGATGACTGGGTCAGACCATCTCTAAAACTTCAGCTCTTGTGGGGTGTTTCCGGTCTGCCATGGTCAGTATCTATCAAAAGTGGTCCAAGGAAGGAACAGTGGTGAACCAGCTACAGGGATGGCCAAGACTCACTGAGCGTGGGGAGCAAAGGCTGACCCCTGAGGTCCAATCTAACAAACAAGCTACTGTAGCTTAAATTGCAGAAAAATTTTATGTTGATTCTAATAGAAAAGTGTCAGAATACACAGTGCATTGTAGTTTGTTGTGTATGAGGCTGTAAAGACGCAGACCAGTCAGGGTGCCCATGCTGACCCCTGTCCACTTCCAAAAGAGGCAACAATGGACACATGAGCATCAGAACTGGACCACAGAGCAATGGGATCAGGTGGCCTGGTCTGATGAATTACATTATCTTTTACATCACGTGGATGACTGGGTGCATGTGCATCACTTACCTGGGGAACATGTGGCACCAGGATGCAGTATGGGAAGAAGGCAAGCCAGTAGAGGCACTGTAATGCTTTGGACACTGTTCTGCGGGGAAATCATGGGTCCTGCCATCCGTGTGGATGTTATTTACATGTACCTCCTACCTCAGTATTGTTGTAGGCTGTTGACCAAATTTTTTACCACCTTTGGTCTCCCTAAAGTGGTCCAGACCGACCGAGGTACCAACTTTATGTCTCGGCTGTTTAAACAGATCATGAAATCCCTGGGAATCCAGCATGTGGTATCTGGCACGTATCACCCTGAAACTCAAGGCACTCTAGAGCGATGGCACCAGACCCTCAAGCCCATGCTCAAAAAGTACTGCCTGCACACCAGAAATGAGTGGGGGGGTGCTGCTGATGTTGTTTGCCATATGCGAGGCCAGGCAAGAATCTCTGTGTTTTAGTCCGGCCAAGTTCATGTTTGGTCATATGGTCCGAGGCCCGTTAAAACTACTTAAAGACCAATTTCTGTCACATGAGCATCCTACCCATACCAGAACAAATGTGTTGGATTTTGTGTCGCGGTTCTGCAAGCATTTGCTTGGTGCTCGGATGGCTGTGGAAAATGCTCTTGCATCTACTCAAGCAACAATGAAGAAACAGTACAACAAGAGAGCCGTGTCTCGTTTTTCACCAAGTGGCTGTCTCTGCTCGTTTCTCAGGACCCTATGTAGTTGAAAAGAAAGTGAGTGAGATCAACTACGTAGTGATGATGCCTGACGGGAAACGGCAAACCAGGTTGTGTCATGTACACCCTTTCATGGAAACGGTATTCCCTGATGGCTGTGGCATCTTTCAGCAAGATAATGCACCCTGCCACAAAGCAAAAATGATTCAGGAATGGTTTGAGGAACACAACAATGAGTTTGAGGTGTTGACTTCACTTCCAAATTCCCCACATCTCAATCCAGTCGAGCATCTGTGGGATGTGCTGGACAAACAAGCCAAGAACCCACCTCGCAACTCATCTTGGTGCAGATACTACGGCACACCTTCAGCGGTCTAGTGGAGTCCGTGCCTCGGTCAGGACTGTTTTGGCTGCAAAAGGGGAACCAACACAATATTAGCAGGTGGTCATAATGTTATGCCTGATTGGTCTGAGTGTGTTGTTTTTTTTCTCTTTGTGATTCAAATTAAATATAATTTATACCAACAGTGTTTTTGCATGTACGCAGGTTTGGTTGGAATCTCGCTGACTGCTGACTGGGGTGAACCAGTGGACATCTCCAACCAGAGGGATATCGAAGCGGCCGAGAGATACATTCAGTTCTACTTGGGCTGGTTTGCTACACCCCTCTTCCATGGAGACTACCCACAGGTTATGAAAGATTACATTGGTACGTCATGGTCAAATACAACTGCTCACGTGAGATCTTTGCAACATGTTAAGCTGTCCTTATCCCAAAAAAATATAAAGGGTGTTAATGTGTGTCAGACATTTTTCAAGGGAAGCTTACGGTGCATCCATTTCACTCTTTGTTAAAACTAAAAAATCCTACCAAGAAATTAATTAATTTTCATGAATTTTTCTACAGAAATTAATATTAACCAAAGTATTAAATCCAGTGGGTGCTGTGATTCTGACTTCCTCTGCCATGAGCCCCAGTTTTTTGTAGTTTTCCATTTATTGTAAAAATTGATATAAAATTTTGATTGCCCACACATGGGCTGAATTCTAATCATTATGCTAAGCCCTTTTCAAACTCTACAAGCAATAATAATTTGTGGCCAGAGTTAATTTGCAAATGCTTACAACACAGTAATCTAAGATGGAGAAACATTACCTTCTAAACAGAATAGTGCAGCTGGTGTTGTCATTGTGAGCGTTTCAAAAAACTGTTGTTAGAATTTAGCCAAAAGAGGAATTGGAATATAATGAATATTTAAATGGTAAATGCGCTGGTTCTTAGATAGCATTTTTCTACTATACATGTGTACTGAAAATGCTCTATACTGCATGTCTCATTCACCCATACAAGTTTAGTTTCTACATCTACATGCTTTCTATCTAACATTCACACACATAACAAGAAGGTCACTCAGTAGAGCCCAGTAAAGAGTCCTTTTATAACATCCTGGATCCAGATCGTGATCCAGATTACCACCAAAAATTAATCAATTGTTCCTTGTACCACCCCCAACAACTCCAGAAATTTTTAGCAAAACCAGTTCATAATTTTTGGAGTTGTCCTGCTAACAGACAAGCCAACACAACCTAAAAAATAACTTCCCTGCAACTATTAATGGGTGAGGTAATCACACTCTGATGAATGTGTCAGGAGCACCTTGGTCAGTATCTTGCCCAAGGATACTTTGGCATGGAGACTGGAGCAGCCAGGGATTAAACCACCAACCTTCCAATTAGTAGGTGACCTGCTGCCTCCACAGCCACCCCATGTAGGGTATTATTTTCACTGTGTAATTTAAGTATGACCTCAGTCTGATGCTCCTTGTTTACTTGTGCCTTAGTTAAGGCCTGCCACTTAGCTTCATTTACTTTCACTACAAATTGTACTGAAATGTTTTAGGCAGGAAGAGTGGCCAGCAGGGTCTGGGAGCTTCGCGGCTGCCCGTCTTTCTCTCCTCAGGAGAAGAGTTACATGAAGGGCACCTGTGACTTCCTGGGCCTTGGACATTTCACAACTCGTTATGTCACTCAGAAGAATTACCCATCAGGAGCTGGAGACAGCTACTTCTCTGATCGTGACCTTGCTGAACTGGTTGACCCAGACTGGCCTGATCCTGGCTCTGAATGGCTCTATTCAGTTCCCTGGGGCTTCCGACGCTTGTTGAACTTTGTCAAGGTACACAGCACGTGTCTGAAAACTATCCAGATTACTATATGATGAATTAAATTAAAAACTGTATTGTATTAGGTGTGAAACAACTACAGCATGCACATGTTAAAGTAAAGACTGGATGACTGAAAACCAAGCTGCCACTCATTCCTAACAAAAGTCAGGCAATATAAGTAATTTGAAATGCAACACAGATGTGCACAGTGCATGTACACAATGCAAATTTTTGGATATGTATTTATTTTTTAACTTTATGACACAAAAATGTTTCTGCATTTGAAGAAATTTGTTCTTGCCTGTCTGCTGCATTGATTGCATTTATTTATTTTCTGGCTTCAAAAATCAGCAAAGATGGTAGTTTGCTCAGGGGTGCTGAAATGTTTGCACAAGTCAGAAACTTTGTGTATTCCATGTCTGAAAAGGACATTTATTAAGCAGATATGAAGCATGCAATTGAGCCTTTAATAAACAACAAATGAAGTTTATAAAGAATACATGAACCTACTGAAGACAATTTTGGAATATAGTGTATGTGCAGATGTAATAACATAAATGTAATATGGCATCTCACTAACAGAGCCAGTATGGAAACCCCATGATCTATGTGACCGAAAATGGTGTGTCAGAGAAAATGCTGTGCACTGACCTCTGTGATGACTGGAGGATGAAGTACTTCAAAGACTACATCAATGAAATGCTCAAAGGTGAATCTCAGAACAATTTTACTGTCCCGAACACTGTATATCAAAAGTCAGATCTATGCACATTATATTTGATGTGAAATAAATAGTGTCCGTGACTCAAATTACAGCGATCAAAGACGGGGTGAATGTGAAGGGGTACACAGCCTGGTCTCTGCTTGACAGCTTTGAGTGGGATGAAGGATTCTCTGAGAGGTTTGGGCTCTACTACGTGGACTTCAGGAGCAAAAATAAGCCACGCTACCCAAAATCTTCTGTCCAGTACTACAAACGCATTATCAGCTCAAATGGCTTCCCCAATCAGAGAGAGGTAAATGCTGCACACTTCAGGCTAAAAATCTCTGCTGGAGGCAAATAAACTGTGTTTAACTATCAGTTTGTTTGGTCTGTACAGGTGGAGAGTTGGAAGAGGAAAGCTGCAGAGACTTGCTCATCCAGTAATCAGCTGCTGGCTGCAGGTTAGTATGGCGAAGTACTGCAGGGGGCTGTAAAAAAGTTGGTGGGGCCAAACAAAGGAAAATTCAGTCTGAAGCTTGTTTTTTTTTTCTATCTAACAGGGTTTTTCTTTGTTTTGCCCCTCCAGCTAGAAGAAAATCAAAGGAAAATCAGGAACTTGCAGGAATGGAAAAGGCTTGGTCAATCCATGATGAAGTTTAGGTACATACTTTGAAATGTTGCTGTGTGAGATCAAGATGATTCTCCCAGCACTGCTTTTATGGAATATATGGCAGGTTTCAGATAGGATCAAATCCTGAAATCTGGAAAAACAGAATGATCAGATAACGTCCAGCAATTCCGATACAGTTTTTTTTTTTAAATCAAGCTTCTAGTTTGTGTTGTTCAAAACATTTGAATAGCATAAGGATTACTTTGATCTAAAATATCAGGATTGTCCTGATCCCAGCAGAGGGCTGGATTCAGACTGGATTACAAAGGAAAAATGAAATAAAAATTCAAAAAGGAATCAAACTGTAACTGATACACAGAGTTAAGAAAATGACAAACTGTATTTTTGCACTTCTATCTTTACGCTCTGTATTAAGCAGCATATTTATTATGTTTTCCTGGGTTTATTTTGTAAGTTTATTTATGATGCATTGTATTTTACACATGCTGTATATATTTAGAACTTGAGTTTTTAATTAATTAAAATCATATATAATAAGCTGTGAGCTGTTTGGTAAAGTCAAGACATTAGTTTAAAAATTTTATAATTACGAATATTAAACAGTAGATGATAGTTAAAAAAATGTTTTTTTAAAAACTTATATCCATGCAACAGACTAAAGCAAGACTTGAAATCCGGCACCTTAAAGCACATCTGAAAGATTCTAAATAGTTTTTATGTTTCTCTTCTTTGTTTAACTTTATGATTTACGGGCTTTCAAAAGCTCTACAATGTTTCTGTGTTTTTGTTGTTGTTTATTGTTTTAGTGCTTGCCGTTCTACCCATCGCTCTCCTCAATATTTGAAAAATATTTCAGTATTTTCAAATTGAATTATTACATCCATATCATGTCAAAGTAGGTGAGTTAAACATGGTTTTGGATAAAATAATGAATTTATTGCTAATGAAATGTTCCGCAAAATAACTGTTAATATCAAACTTAACATAATTACTTAACAATCTTTTAGTTTGAGTGAATTTTGGCACCCCCTGCAGCCCAGTTAAAGTACTGTTAATGCAAATTTGATCCTAAAAAATCTGCACCCGGATCAAAGCGATCCTATTCAGTTACTTTTGGAGCAACCAGGATAAAAACTTTTTGTGGATTTAGGGTTCAAACTGCATTCAACAAGATAATTAGCAAATCTTATACCCGCTATATTACAGCTTCTATATATATATATATATATATATATAAGAATTCAACAACATGTGAGCAGATGTTTCACAAGCACATCTGATTCCATCCCCTACACTGATGCTGTTTATACATGTTTATATGCTGTATGCTGACCGTATACAGCTGGTATAAAGGTGGAATTCAATGGGTGAATCTAAACATCATCAGGTTAAATTCAAACTCTGCTACCCTTGATATAACCTGTAACTCTGACAATGAACACCACAGCTGCTGTTCACCAGTCTAACGCAGAGCTTTACTGTAAATTATTATTATAATTTACAGAACATTGCACAATATGAAAAAACAGCAAAAAATTACAGTTTTTTTTTTGTAAGTGAATAAATTTACAGATTCAGCAGAGCATCAAATAATCATTTAGACTGTTCTCGTCCGCCCCCCAACAGCATGCCACCTGTTTCATATTATGTTATTAATTTTTTTGAGAGAGTGTTGTGTTTTTAGTTTTTACCACACTCAATACAATTAAAAAATATTAATATTATATCAATATTTCTATATACATGTTTAAATCCATTCTGTGCATTAACCCATAACAGCCCACACCCATTTCTCTTTGAGGGAAATTTTTTTCAGGATTAGAAAAAATGTTTTAATAAAAAATGTATATAATAAATTTTCCAGAACATGTGAAACTGTGACAGCCGTGTGTCACACCGGCATCTGTCAGAATCGATACACATTAACAAGATAGCCGGGGCTCTAAATGGAGACACACTGACTCTCATTTACATGTGTGTGTTGCAGATCCACTAATAGGCCACATGGAGATGGTAACAGAGATTGTGGTTCCCACTGTGTGTACGCTCTGCATCCTCATCAGTGCAGTTCTCTTCATGTTCCTGCTGCGCCGACGCCTCTGAGAAATATACACAGTCGCACTATCAATTCAGAATTCAGTGGCCTTATGACTAAAGAAAATGATCTGAGAATGACTTCCATGCTGTAAAGTTTGATCCTGTCATGAGCATTTTTCTGATTTATCTGTCCTGCTGTTGCTTTGAAAAACAAATGTTTTCAAGTTGTCATAAAAAGTCCAAAGCCTGCCATCACCATATGAGAATGATTCAAGATTAGTGCATGATTATTTCATTAACCAACTGACCTTGTGTGGTTTCTGACGTAGCTTTAAGATTTATTAGCTACCCAAGTTAAACGTAGAGAGGACTTGGCTTACTGTCAGTATGTTTCTAATGAGAGTGATGGGGAGAAGGTGTTGTCCATGCTGTGGCTCATGAAACTTCAATTAAATACATTTTTAAGAATGAAATGGTAAGTGATTATTGAGTGCTTTTTCCCCCAAATAAATTTCCTTGGTTTTTTCTTTATCTTATGCAAACCACTAGAAACAATAACAGAAACACTAATATAATAATAAAGCAGTCCAGTGCACTACCATCCAGGAAAGCTCACTCATCTTTCTGATAAGCTCTGGGCGCATTAAACTGCACAGGTGTTCCTAATAAACAGATCAATACGCGCATGTCAGGAAAAGCAAATTTGTTGGTTCTTGATAACTTCTGGAGGAATTCTTGTAATTCGGTGTGGAGGGAGACAGAATTTCATAGGACATGGACAATGATTAGAAGGATGAATGGTTTTAAAAAGGGGCATGAATATCCAGCTTTAAGTGATGCAGAAGTATCAGCAATGAAAGATGAGGAGAAGGCAGATATGTTGGCATAAACTTCCAAGTTCGGGCAATGTTTATGAAGAAGGGCAAAAAAGGAGAAATCACAATTATAGAGAACAGGGATTTACTACAATAAGTAGAAGATGCTGATGATTTATTAAATATACCTTCTTTGAATTGAATTGGGCACATTGGAAATCCAAACTATCAGCACCAGGAAAGGATCAGATTTATTACATAATGATGAACCAAGTCAAGTCATTGCAAGATATTTTATTAGAATTCAATAACAGAGTTGGGGAAAGTGGGAAACTGCCACAGAGCTGGAAGGAGGCAGAAGGAGTTCACAAATACACAAACCAGGACAAACCCGGGTAATTCATAGTTTCAACATCCAACATCTGTAAAATAATGGAGAAAACAATAACATACTACATAGGAAATAATAGAAGTGCAATGGATCCAGAATTATATTGAGAATATGAAATAAGAAAAGCACAAGTAAAAAAGAGAGTGTAGTGGCAAGTCTTTTTTAATATAGAAAAACATATGATGCGGTGTGGAGAAAAGGTCTACTAATCAAAATTAGGAAATGGGTATCAGTGATGGGATGTACAGATGAATAAAGTTTTTTTGGTTTTTTTGGGTTGACAAATACAAGTAAGGATTGGAAGAATTACTTGGAAAGGGTTCCAGTGGAACAGTGAGCCGAGACTGTAAAAAAACAACCTCAGGTCATTTGTGCAGCCGCATTTTTTGACCAATAATTACATCTTGAAATTAAGCCCCAAGTGTGGCAGAACATCAAAGATAAAAAAAAATAATAATAATACAGCATGAAAAGTACAGACAGTGGCTGCAGTGGACACTTTCCATTGTCTTTAACACTTGATTTCACTTCACTCTTCCAGGCTGATGGACCAACAACAGCACAAATAAGAGTATCCCACAGACACTGTCCCATCTTCTGCAGGTAGACGGGTAGTCCGTAACTGCCCACGGACTGCTGACGCTTCCCCTGCTGAACCATAATTTCCTCTTTAGGCTTCTATGGTGAATCTTTGCAGAGCCTACAATGTAACCTAGATAAGTGGTCATAACTCATAATTTCAGGTTATTGTCTCAAAAATTCAACTTAAAGGTGCAGTCAGTAATTTTAATTTCGAGGCTATTTCCTCAACAGGCAGTACACATAGAAGCTGGATGGCTTCTATTCTAGTGCTGACTCCAGGTGGATGTGGCAAGGACTACAGCACATTGCAGACTACAGGACTACCACCAGCATCATCAGCTCAAAAGACAGTCTCTCAGCTGATCACAACACCTTCTACACCTGCTTTGAATCCTCTAGCTGTAACACAGCACCTGCCCTCCTCCCTTCCCCTAACAGTCTCATCAGGTCAGATACACAAAGCACTGAAGGAAATCAACCCTCATATGGAAACAGGACCAAACAACATCCCTGGCTCCCAGAGCACCGTTCCCTCCTATTTCAAAACTACAATCATGTCCCCCATTCCAAGAAGGGCCCACCCACCTGCCTGAATGATTTTAGGCCAGTAGCACTCACTTCAATCATCATGAAGTGTTTTGAGAGAGTGAGCAGTGTACCCAACACTCTGGACCCCCTGCAGTATGCCTACCGACCCAACAGGTCCATCTCAGATGCTATCGCTGCTGCACTACATTATTCTCTCTCTCACTTGGAGAATAAAGACTCCTACATCAGGATTCTCTTTGTCGACTACAGTTCTGCCTTTAACACAGTCATTCCTCACAAACTCACCCATAAACTGTCTACACTTGGCCTGCACCCCACCCTGTGCAACTGGCTTCTAGACTTTCTGACTGGCAGGCCCCAGTCTGTCAGGATTGGTAACAAAACTTCAGCCAGCATTCTTACTAACATAGGCACTACACGGGGATGCACCCTCAGCCCCATCTTCTACACCTTTTTCACCCACAACTGTGCTGCCCACCACAAGGATAACGTTTGCAGGTGCCACTGCAGTGATAGGATGCATCACTGGCGGGAACGAAGCTGCCTACAGGAGGGAGGTCACCAGTCTGGTGTCATGGTGTGAGAACAACCTCACCCTTAACATGGACAAGACGGAGATGATAGTGGACCACTGTTCATTCGGGAGCTTGAAGTGGAGAAGGTGAGGTGCTTTGAATACCTGGGTGTCTACATCAGTGAGGACCTCACTTGGACATTTAGCACCACACAGCTGGTTAAGAGGGTTCAACAGTGGCTGTACTTGTTGAGGAGGCTGAGGAAGTTTGGTCTGTCGACCAAGATCCTCAGCAACTTCTACAGCTGCATGGTCGAGAGCAACTTGACCAGCTGCACCACCGTGTGGTGCAGCAATGCTACGGACCGCAGATGCATTCAGAGAGTGGTGAAGACTGCTGAAAAGATCATTAGGACTCCACTACTGTCTCTGCAGAGCATCTACTATTGCAGAGAACTCTTTCTTCCCCACAGCCCATAGACTCCCGAAAACCTGACAGGAGTTTACAACCTTGGTCTACATCAGCTCGCAGCTATGACCGTCTACAGTTTACAATTTGGACATGCGCAATTACACACACTGCTGTTACCACACTATGCAACTGATGCAGTATACCAAATTGCACAAATATGTAGCCTATTGCAGCCCAGATTTTTATTTGTATAGTTACATCTACATGCACAGTATATATTTATTATATTACTACTGTATCTCATATGCTGGGTATTTTTTTGTGTGTTTTCTAAATTCTGTATTTTATGAGAGGATCTTTTTCCTTTTTTTGCCTGGGATCTGTTGTGGACGGCAAAGACAGAATTTCACTGTATAATAACACTTTCAACTTGAACTTAAGTGTTATTCAAATATGTTAGAATATAGTGTGTACAAAAAAGTATTTGTTACACAAACAGGAGTAGAAGCACACTGGCCAGTCACAGCCATTATGAGGTACAGTCTAAATCGATGTTTCTGGTCTCTCTTGGCTGAATCAAACATGGATTATGCACTTGAATTGGGAGGCGGAAGAAAACTGAACTCAGTTGACTGCAATCTGCTGACATCTAATTTTTTTTACACACTGTAGCTCAAAATTTCGACTTCCTACCTTGAAATGCCAGTTAGAAAATTTCATGATTTAACCTGAGATTCTGACATTGATTCATTGGCAGAAACAAGCTTACAGAGTTAAGGTTGTTGAATTTCCATGCAAAGAAGATAACTGCGCAACAATGAATACTTGAATGCTTGTGATTATGTTTTATAGTCATGACAAATCTATTCCATACCATACAATTATCCGTAGCTGCTCTGGCTGGTTAATGGATATGAACTGTCCAAGCACTGAGCAGCAGCTTTAATTGCAAACTGAAGGCCATAATAACACATGACAGAGGTGCAGCTTACAAGCTTGTTTTTTATACAAATTATTTATTAAAAATCTCAGCCAGTCATATACAACTCTACAAAAGTATAAATGGCTCAAAAACAAAAAAACAATTAAGCAACAAACAGCTGTGCATTCATTAGTGCAACTAGTTCTCTGGGTATGAAATCCAACAGCACTTTGTTACCATCGCTGTCTTTGACGCACTTCAGCTCGACTTGATTGTGGAGGAAAAAGCAACGTATTTTTGTACCAAACATTAGCATCAACTTCCAATTCAAGCTCCAGGTTTAAATCCAAATTTTCCAAGCATCAGCCTTAAATTTCCTCTATGATTACACATGTTTACTTTAGCTTTGGAGTCTATCTGTAAAGACATCACAGCAATTTCATTTCAGGGGTTTTTTTTCTTTTTCAATTCTTAACACCAAAGTTTTTAATTTTATTACTCTAATATAAATGTTCAGTGATTTGAGAACGAGATGACCGCTTCAAATGCCTCCTGTCTGAAATCCAGGCTTCACTTCATAATCATGGAGAAAAGCTTAAAACGGTCACGTTAGAGAGCAAGAAGAAAACGAGGATGAGTTGGTTACTGTACAGAATCAAACGCAGCACCATTTTTTTCCCTTTTATCCAAGATCGGAGGCCACGTGACCTATCTGGATGTGTGGCTTCACTGTGCTTTGTGTTGTACGTTTTCAGGCTGGAAGACACCGTTTTTTTCGAGCTCACCACAACTTTTCCCTCACACTTGTGCGTTATTTCATTACCATTTGATGTACGGTGGCTGAGCTGCACACATGACTTAAACGTATCGCGTTCGGCCGGAGATGACTTCAGAGGAGTTGGCTGAGTGCTCCGTGGGGGAAAATGTCATCAGTTCTCCACCTCCTCCTCCGCCTCATTCTCGGCCTCCTCCTCCATGGGCTCGTCCTCCTCCTCTCCTTCGTCCTCTCTGCTCTTGTCATTCTCAGAGTCGGCCTTCTTTTCTTTTTCTTTGCGCTTCTGCTCGGACACCTCCTTCTTTCCCTTCTGGCCCTTTTTGTACACTGTTGAGGAACACAAACACCTGTTGTTACCTGCAGCTCATTATATTCTACTGGAGTAACGGCCCTCTACTGGCCCAAACTGATTTGTGCTGTATTTTGGATCCAGTGTGCAGAAACATTTTTTTTTCTTTATTTAATTTTCGTTTAAATTGTATGTATTTATTAGATTAAATAGAAACAGATGAATGAATACATGTTTGCTGGGAATAGTTTTGCAGTCTATAATATCTGAGCGGTCAAACTGACTGTAAAGTTTTATTCATCTATTTTACATTTTCAAAACTTAATTTTTTATATTTCAGCAGGTGAAAATATTTATGCACAAAAGCTGTCAAAACAATTTGAAAGTAAACGAGTCAAAGTTTCTGTGAAGAAAGCTCCATCTCTTGCTGAGAGTATTTCCCTCACCTTCCAGAGCTTCTCTGAGGGGCTCCAGGAACCGTTCAAACTCCATCTCCTCCATCGCAGCCAAGACGTCTCCTGCGTTCAGAGTTTTTCGCTTGGCCTTCATGGCAAAATTATTTGCACTGGAAAAAAAAAAACATTAAAATTGAAGGAGTTCTTTGATTCAGTGTTTGAGAAATAAAAAAAGAGAAATAAGTGAGTAAAACCTAAAAAAAAAAAAATTGTGACACACAGCTCAGCGGTCTCAGTCTCTAAATGGGATTTATTTCATTCTTACCAGGAGGTGGCGTATAACACAAACACACTGGCTGCTTGGGATATGGCCCTCCTCGCTTCTTTCGACACATTGACCCCATCTGGGAGCTGTTGAAAATAAACCGTAGACAGTGTAGAAGTGTTATCTCCAAGCAGCTACATACACGTCATCAGAAAACGCAGGCGGCTGACGATGGCCCTTTTTACTCAAGACAAAAACATTAAGACATGCACGAGATTTTCACAAGTTAGCAGCAAATCTTTGTCTTTTTTTTTAAATTTATTTAAAACTGTAAACTTTTGATAGCGTTTTCATTTTTATTCTAAGGCTGAGACCTTCAAATCACTTGTCAGCAAAATAATGCAAAACACAGAACTGGCGCCTCACAGCAAGAAGGTCCACCATCTGCTGGGGCCCTCCTGTGTGGTGTTTGCATGTTCTCCCCGTGTTCTCTCCGGGTACTCCGGTTCCTCCCACAGTCCAGTTGGTGGGGTTAGGTTAACTGATTCTAAATTGCCCACAGGTGTGAATGTAAGTGTGAATGGCTGTCTGTCTCTGTGTTAGGCCTGCGACAGGCCGACTGGACTTGTTGCACAGGTATCATCCTATCATGGTACCACGCCTGAATTCACAGAGCTCCTGAGAGCGACCCATTCTTTCACTGATGTTTGTAGAAGCAGTCTGCATGCCTAGGTGCTTGGTTTATACACCTGAGGCCATGGAAGTGACTGGAACACCTGAATTCGATGATCAAGTAAAACTTTATGCATTAATAGCCTGTGTGCAGGGCTATGAGATGCAAAAATATAAACTGAAATACAGAATTGAAAAGAAAATATGTAAAAAAAATAATAAAGTGACCAGTGTTTGTGTTCATGTGTATCAGCCCCTCGCAGTAACAATCCTCTGCCTCGTTGTTTAGCTTCTCTGTGTCGTATTGTGCTGCTGATGTTCTCACGGGTCGTTTGGGTGTTATTTCAGCGCTCGTCAGTTCTAAGGATCGGCCATTTCGACACTGTGTTGAGATTCTGAAGGGCAGATGTTTCGAAACACTGCTTCGAGTTGTGTTTCAAAGCACCCGAGTCGTGCGACCGCGGCTAGCTGAGGTTTTGGTGCGTTTCTGCTGCTTCCATGCAGGCGAGGCGCCACGTATCACATGTTTTTTACGAATCAGGAGGGGAGGAGGGATCAGGGTTCTAGCGGCTGCGATAGTTCGGTACCGTGGGGAATCCACCCATCCAATACCACCAGCCTGTGAATTTTTAGAACCCTGATGGGGTATTGTTTTCGGTAGGTTTGTATGTGTGTATGTTTCTTTGTTACACTATTACAGCAAAACCACTGATTCATACCAAATTTGCATGAAACACGCCAGTGAAACCTAGAACACATGATTAAAACTTTGCCATAACTGGGTGAAGGTCAGAGGTCAGGTGAGCATGATAAGTCGAGAACAATGTCACCTAGGATGTTCACATTCACACCATGCAGCTACTAAAAATCTGGGAAGAGTTTGAATCTCTGTGACCTTGACCTCAAGGTTTGTTTCACCCACCCACCCACACCCCACAGGCAGTTTTTGCCAGGCCTGTGGTGCTGTTTGTTTTTTTTTAATTCTTCATTACGTATTTAGTGGTAAATCAAAAAAAATTCCATCGTGCAAACAAATTTTGGTGACTGCAAAGTTATGTGCAGTCTGTACACGAGAAGTGAGACAAACGCAGAGAACTTAAAACTGCACTTGCAGGGGGGTGATGAATACAAAAATCAAATGAATTAGGATTTGCAATAAATCTTTTTTTTTAAAAAAACATATAGATGTTAATAATCACTGTGTGTGTGAAAATGTCTGTGCAAAGTTTCATTAAGATTAGCCCGTCCATTTAGGAGGAGATAGGATACAGACATATATGCATACATACTGTATATACTCATCATAGTAAGATGCGACAATAGCAAAAGTGTCCAGTAGGTGTCACTGTGCAGATGGATGTCAGTAGTTACAGTGTAAGGCCAAAGAGTGGTTCCAGAAATGACTGCCGGAAAGTGCTGTGATCACTTGTTGGCCTATAATCTGTCAAACATCTCTTAATGAATGACATCAAGTCGTTTTGAGCCAGAAGGCAGATTCCTGCCACAGGAAAAATAACTTTTATATATTCTTCATTTAGTAATTCAGGAAATAGTCTCTCTGACATTAAAAGGGACTTTTTGAGAAAGATTTGACCAAGAGGGCAGCAAAAACTATTAAATTATAACAACAAATATTTTAAGTGGTGCAAAAGGCCTGGATTATTATTATATATTATTCTGTACAACAAGAAGTGGGTACAATAAGGCAGAGTCACAAAGACAGCTGCGGAACAGGTCAGTTTGTGATTTTATGAGTCTTGCCCACCACCGGCTCGCTGTGCATCCCTCCTCCCGCCGGCCTTCATCTTTGGTTTGGCTTTGCGTGAACAATATTGCAACGACTGCCCAGAATTGCGATTCCCGAGCCCTATTAATATCAATCCAGAGGACTAGAAAACTTTATTTATCTATTTATTTTGGAGGTCAAGGGAGGGTCAGACCTTTTAGCTATGAGTGAGAGTGAGAGAGAGAGAGAGAGAGAGAGA